>CM060846.1:182863540-183011040 GCA_030762175.1 Metallyticus violacea | reverse complement strand
CCTGAAGGCCTTTTTAGCTTTTGGCCTACCGCAGCGACCGTTATGTCCTCTCTTCCGACTTCTGATATCACTGGTACTATGCAGCATTGCAGGAGAGCATGTGATCAACACACCGCATCTCGCCTGTCGTCATCACGCGGCAGTTTGATCACAGGTCATGTGGCACAGGTCAGTACCTCTCTATCAGGCAACTTCCCAAGTGTCCTCGCGCTTAGTGGGTCCTGTTCCAGACCTAACTTAGAAATTTTCTAAGCAGATATCTGGGATTGAATCCGGGACCTCCCGGCCAGCTGTCGGCAATGCTAACCGCTAGGCCAACAGGCGGTCAAAAAGTTTCTCATAGCAAATAAAGTTCCTCCAAAATATAAGAAAAAGGACATGTACCATCAACGTGGCTTTAAATAATCCCTCTCCTTGGTAAACGATTATTACACCGCTTGATTACTTGATAAATAAGTATAATGCACAATAAGTAGGTGCGTCCGTTCATAAGAAGCAGCTGCTACGCAAAATGTATTCAATGGCTTAAATATCTTTGTTCCAAAGACTTTTAACTTCTGGTTATATGTGAAGAATGTGAATCGAACTGCTATAAATAACTGCATCTTCAATGTTTTATCGTAGTAAAGTCGAGGGAAAGCAGAATACGGCTTCAACTTGCGTCTTATCTTGAATCCAAACAGACTTTTTACGGACAATCTACCTAGGGCATTTAACTATAGTAATTGGTTCGCTATTGCGGAGTTTCGTATCATCTTTCCGAGGGAGAAAGTCTGTTAGCAGCCGCTTACACGTCAGATATATTTTAGCATCGCGTTGAAATTTTCTTGGTTATCTAAAGACGTTTCTCTCGAGGAAAGGTTTCAAAATTTAAATGTAGGAAGAGGAGAGGATGTCCGACCCCAACAATAGGAAAGAGGAGCGTGGGTTGTTCCAAAATTCGGTGGTCTGCTTTACTGGTCGAAGCATCAGGGAAGCACTGATCCCGTGCAGCTGGAGATATGCGTGAATGGGAGGGAAAAAAAATCCTAGCATTAGTTCAGAACCGTGAAAGTTACAATGTGTTACGTTAGTGATAGGAAATATTAAACTTAGTTGTTAAAAAGTAGTGTAAGATTTGAAAGTGCCTTGAGCAACTTGCTGAGACTAGCTCACCTAGTGATCAACAATCTCACCCTGTGATAGCGGTTTTTATCCTTATGGATTTTTATGCACATATTTATTATTATTATTATTATTATTATTATTATTATTATTATTACTATTATTATTATTTAGAAGACAATTTCTGCCGAATCCAATTGGTTTTTAAAAAAGATTAGATTCTTGATTTTTTTTTTTTTTAAAATATTAGTGGAATTATATTCTAGTTTTTAAAGACTATAGCAACAGGAGATTGCGCCAAGCTGGTTGGTCGTTCTCTCGTTTTATTCCGTCGTTTCGTTGCGGGGTCGAAAGTGCCCAGCGATACGGGCTGGTGCTGTGAGCGGTGTGGCGGTGACTTCTTCTTTGGAAAGATTTTTTTCCTTACATCTGATGTGGGGCAAACTCTTTTGAAGGGCTGATATTTTCAGGTGGGGTTTCACCAGCGTCAGGGTTCTCTATCTGAAAGTAATATCCCGTCTGCTTCCGTACCTCACTGTCTCTGCATCCTGACCACTCTCATATCACTGGAGATACTTCATTGGTGGCGTAGCCATGAATTGCCAGGTCTTGAGCACGGCTGCAGTACCGAAAATCCTTCCTATTCCTTACCAATCCAATTCAACCAAAGTTTGCACAGTTCAAGATGATTTACTTAACTCTGCTTCTTATTTAATTATGGAGATGGTGGAATTAAAGAAATGGACTTAATCTTAGATTACGTGTAATAATCGATACGGACGTCATTAGCAAACTTTTTTAACTGATGTCCCTGCTTGTATAGTTAGCAAAAGAATTCTGCCGTGCAGTTTAGGAAATAGTCTTAATTCTATGGCTCAATGGCAGAATGTCTCCGTGACCGATTTACTACATGTCTGACCCGGTTCTTGGGCGCTTATTTCGAAATCTCATCCAGGCCTTGAGAAGCCGAACGTCAAATAACTTCGGAAGCCAAAATTCTTTGAGTTTTCTGTGTCATCGTGCTTGCATTAAAGTCATCCTGAAAGAGGTTGTTGTGACGATTATGAATCGTAGGCCAGAAGATTAGACAAATAATGTGGTTATAACAATGACAATTTCCATTGCTTGTAAACGTGTTCAATTATCATGAGCAGTAGGCTATTTGTTTCTTGCTCAGTTTATGAGACTGTTGAAAGTCTTGCGCACGTATGTAAAACCCAAGTTGTATTCTGATACGCTGCTTCACAAATGAAATATTCTTTCTTGACGTGATGTGAAGACTGTTACTTTCGAGATATGAAACTTAGAATCTCTACACACGTAACAGTGACTGTCCACTTGATTTATACCCGACATGGCATCCCAGCATAGGACAGCATTCCATACCACCTCATAAAACATTTGACGATAAATAATCCACAACATTAACACCTCTAAAGGAACATATATGCCCCCAAGCTTGTTATATAATAATAAAAAATCGCTGCAATCGCGTTCTTGGCTCACTGTCTTTGCTTTAATTTTTTCTTCCCCCCCCCCTTTTAATATTTGCGCTTTCAAGCGGGTTTTTAGAGAAAAAGAACAAAATTATAATGCAGTATCAAAAGATGACATTTTAGAAACGTACACACACTTACACGCTGTTTGCACAATTCTTCCAACTATTTAATTAAAATGAGCGTTTGCTAATTTTATGAGTGTCGTTTTGGGTGAAATGTTCTCGAGGAACTGTTTTCTACAAGTGTAGGTATCGATAATAAATATCAAATACTGTGCTTGCATTGGCTAGAATTAAAAATGAATACGAGTGGTAAGAATTGTCATTGTTTTGTTCCTCTCCACAGAATCCAATGTACAGGTCCAGCATACCTCTCTTGCTAACTGCCAAGATCTAAAACGAAGTAATTGAAAGGGGGTAGGTGGCGAAAGAGAGAATTGGGAAAGCTTTCTTGTTTTGTCAGCTTGCTTTATGATGTACTACGCATGAGGACATGAGACAGGTCCCCTGGCTACCTGCTTTGCATGAGCCGCGGGGAAGAGGAATCGGCTCTCCGTGTTGGCATTATTTAAAAACTTTAGAGTGAGAGGGTGTGATGTTCCAGGCACCCGTGATGAATGTACAGAGAACGGCCCGTGCCCCTCCCCGTGTAGCCCAGCATCTCCTCCTGTATCTTGTATTGCACTCCCATCCCCCTTCCGACATGACACGGCGCAGCCAGTGCTAGGATGTTGGTATCGGGGAAACAGGAATTTTCGAGAGCTGCGACCGGGGGATGAGATGAGATGTGATGAGGAGACTGGGAGTTTATCAGAACAGCAGGAGAAAGGCTGGGCCTGTTACTCTCCACGGACATTGGAAGGGAGGCGCCGAGCACAGTCCTCATTTTACGAGAAAGAGAGTGGTGTGCCACTCGCGCTCTCTTTCTGTCTCGCTCTCTCCCTGATTGCCCGTGTCTCCTACTTCGACGTCGCTACAAAATATGGACAGCTTTCTTAACGCTACTGAATGCTGAATCTCTGCACTGACCATGAATTAAGAAATGAATGAATTGTGTTCAACGCCCGTTTTTGCTACAGAGGTACCACAGGCGATTGACACTGATGATGAAATGATATATATTGGGAAAGGATAATTTTTAAGGAAGGAAACGTTCCAGGCCTAAGTTTAGAGTACCTCCCCGGCATTTGCAATTTATGAGGACTGAGAAAAACCTGGAAAAAACCTCCGTCAGGCAGGACGGTCCTGGCAGTATTCGAACTCAGACCTCCCGCTCACGAGTCCGTGCCTTAATGACCTCGGCCACCCGTGGCGGTGCACTGACTATGATCAGTATATTCATTGCCGTCTCAGAGGGAGACTCTGATTGTGTTTTATTTCTCTATTCTTTTATTCTAACTATTCCAGTGCCCTCAGAAAAGACCAATATTAGCAATTAAGTGAAGGGAGTCTTAACATATTTTTACGAGCTAACATTTTCTGGTCTATCTTTGTTTGTTTGTCCACCAATCTATCATTATAACTTTGCGACCTAATGCGCATAATTCTCTTTCCTCACATGGGTCAGAATGGGAGTTCGGACGGTGTCTTGTGATGTTCAGGAGTTGGCTATACCGTTCTCATTATCAGTGTTACCAAACAAGGTTGTTGAAAGGATAACAGTACTTCGTCTTCTTAATTAGAGGATTTCTGGAACTAGATAGAAACCGAAATACATCAGAGTAAGTTTACTATCTCTATGTGCACAAATGGTCCATGGCCTAATATTACGTATGGAGGAATGAGCATTTGTGTGCGTGAACGGATAACATTCCTCTACTACATCGATCGGTTTACATGCACGGGATAAGGAATAAATTAAAAGCGAATTGGCTAGTACTTGAAATTCATGAGCAAAATGTCTTAATGCAGTTCTGTATCAACCAAAGGGAATACCAGATGTATAACGTAGCTAGTCACTTATATTATAACAGTGAATGTTAAAGGTTGCATTATAGAGTGCATTGAAACTATTGAGATGCCGTGGTCCCATTATCAGGATATTAAAGATAGAGCTAGAATAAGACACTATAGGAAACCGACTGGTTAGTGAAGTCATAAAGACTCAAAACACATGAACGGGAGATTTCTGCCACCATCGTCCTCCATAACAGAGAGATTTTCTAGGTTTTCCTCAGTCCTCATTAATGGCAAATACCATGAGGTAGCGTAAACTTTGGCCTGAAACACTTCCGTTACAAAAATGCCATCATTTCATCTCATTTATCACTGCCACGGGTGGCCGAGGTCGTTAAGGCGCGGACTCGTGAGCGGGAGGTCTGAGGTTCGAACCCCGCCAGGACTGTTTCTCCCTGAATGAGGTTTTTTCCACGTTTTCCTCAGTCCTCATAAATGGCAAATGCCAGGGAAGTGCTCTAAACTTAGACCTGGAACGTTTCCTTACTTAAAAAATCCTTTCCCAATATATCATTTCATTTAATGTAGTAAAAACGGGCGTTAAACACTATTAAAATCTCTCTAAGAGAAGATATATATATATATATATATATATATATATATTACATCTGAAAAAGGCACCAGAAGAAAGAATGAATAAATTCCTAAGCTTGTTACCACTGTGGGCACTTTGCTTTATATTTTCGTAAGTGTTCGTCGCATTGAAAATATGAAAAAGGAGATCCCAAAGAACAGTACTAACACATTTCAAGGGTATAAACGGCATTCAAATTAACAAATGAAATGGGACAGAGATTTCAGGAGTCACATGGAAGAAGGGCATGAACTGATAGAAAAAACACTGACCGTATTGTTTAATAACCAATAAGTGATGTTGCAGAAACATGTCTTCGAAATTGTAGATTTGTGGCGACGCTGCAGATTTTCCCCTCCCATCAGATGCTCTTTGAGGTGAAATCTGAAGTTGTATACGTGGTACAGTGTATTTGAGTTTTTAACACTACACACCTTCTGCATTAATAGGACTTTTTTTTTAGCTTGTCTGATTGTTTTGTTTGTTGACGCGTTCACCTGTCCGACCCTCTTCGTGTCCGGCGTAGAAGCGACCACCGAATTAGAATGGGGAGGAACTGGGTAGGTTATGAGTTAGCAATGGAGAACAAATGGAAAAGAGTGTGGTCACAGAAGCTGGATAGAAAAGGGTGCTCAGAAATGGAAGCATAAAAAAGAGCGAAAATGTTCGCTCTTCATTCTTTAGCAGTCTATGTTGTACTCGAACATACATAAATCTTGTTCATGTCCCCTTCGTTCGTCTGCACGGACTGTCGCTGGTTGAGCTTCCCCTTCTCTCTTACCTCCTTTGCACTCCGCCTCTTCATTCTGACTCTGCCGACGCGATTAAAAAATAAACCCCCTGCTGCACTACCAGCCATGGCTGCGATTTGCATTATTCGCCGCATCGCGTCGCCAACTAACTCGGCACTGAAAATGTCGCGCAAACCTAACAACGGGCATAGGAAAAAGGTACAGAACTTTTGCAGACATTTGATTGATAAAGGGAAAATGTTATTTCTGAGATATTGGCATTTGTAAGAGAATTTACTGATATAGTTCAATGACTGTTTGTTTGATGACCACTCTTTGACCTTATTTAGGGATGGCATTTGCTCTGAGCTTTACCTTTCCCTAAAACTCCAAAAGCCGCATACAATCAGCATCTTTAAATGCTTTTATAGACGATATTGGACGATTTTAAAGTGTTGTATGTATTGGGTTTCCCAAAATAAAATCTCTAAATGTAAAACTTTACAATATTAATAATAAAGATAAAGATATATTGTTTATTAATTTAAAATTAATATAAAACTTATGTAATTAATGAAACCACTATACATAACAATAAGCAAATTATTCTCTCCCTTTACCGGTGGGAAATAGCAATTAGCTGAAGTAAGCGAATTTGAATTTTTTCGAAGTAATTTTCATCTTGCGGACTAGTAGGCTGTGGTCTATAGGAAGCTTTTATTCTGAAGACCACGGCTCATAAACCCAAAAGATTTATTCTGCTTCATTGAAACCGGCTGAAAGCCGTTGCTTCTTGATAATATCTTGATCTATAAAACATTAAAATTGTATAATAATGTAGCGGAATATGCAGTTTACTTGGATGTAGTCAAATTTCAGTACTCATGTTATCAACCAGAGTTGACATATGAATTGAATTTGTGTACAAGAAGGGCGAGTAGGTAATGCTTCTGTTACACATAAGAAGAATTCAACTTCTGCGTTCATTAACTGGCATGAAACGGGAAGCAAACTCCGGTTTATACTTTTCCCTCCTCTTAATAAGGTTCAACAATAGATTTTCTTACATCTGTAATGATGATGATGGTGATAATAATAGTGTTAATAATAATAATAATAATAATAATAATAATAATAATAATAATAATAATAATAATAATAATAATTACAGAAAATAAATATGTCAGTGAAGTGATCACAGAAGTTCTGAATTAGACATTAAAATGTTTTTCTAAACTTATCATTAAAACTGTAATTTAATTAAATGTTTACCCACAAGCATTTAAACGATTACTTTCTCTAATAATCACAAGTAATTTTATACAAACCTATACCTATTATAAAGAAATTATTTTGAATTTTTGACAGTCTACAAGTGGGAGCAACTAAGTCGACTTACTTCTAGCATAATGAATCTAAATAGAAGTCACTATCGCCAAATTTGATTTATTTTCTGGAACATTACCTTTAACAAGAATTTATACATATAACGATCTACATTATTTTCAAAAATCCATCTTGTGATCCAGAAATGTTTCCCATTAATATGACTCTATATACTTTAAAAGACAACGAAACCCCTTAATGTGCAGTTATCAAAACATTCGTAGTAAGTTTTTTTTTTTGAAAAACAAGATAGTTTGCTACAGAATTCATCTTTATCACGCCCAATGCTAATTTTTTTTATCAAAACCCAACAATTTAGCATCATTAACAGTTTGTATATTAAGCATGATATTGAATACAGTTGCGTTTTTATTAGAATTACACTTAACCACGTCTTTGTTGCTTAGGAGTGTAAGAAACTTGCAATGGTTTGGGATTTTCTGTGAATATCTAGTCTTGAAATATTGCTGTTAAATATAGCATATCCTTTTTATTCTTATTGGCAACGTTAAGGCCTTATGACTTTTCTTTCACTCATTTAGCAAAATAAGTACACATAATGATACTGTGCATCTGCATTCTCAGTGAGATTATGACAATTTACACTGCTGAACTTCTTACAATAAAGGAATTGAATGTAACCAACTAATGTTGCATGTATATATCGTAAGGAAAGGTAAGCATTAAATAATTTTAATTTAAAATAAAGTTAATACATAAAATAATATGATACTAATTGAACGTATAAAATATAGAATAAAATACACAATTAAGTAAATTAAAACCTACACATAATCGCTATTAAAGTAACTAAAACTGCACATATCAGCTAAAACTGGTGATATGTATAACATTGAACATCAATTGTTTATTGCTAACTTTATATGGGTAAAACTGAAAATAAACTTTAGTACACATTGCATAAACAGTACTTCATTTTACTAGCCATTATTTGGCTTCTGGATTCATATCGAAGACATATTGTGATGCTAGTTCGGAAGATTTTAACTATAACGACACAAGAGAGGTGCAGTGATGGTGGTTTTCTCTGCGTGCTGAGCAGATTTTAGATGCGTCTATGAATAAATCTTCTTTGAGTTTCTTTCAAGCACCCGGATTGTTACCTATATTTCTAAAATTGGCAATCCTCTTTAAGCAAGAACAAAGCTTCTTTATGTAGTAACTGTATCATTTTTAGAATTGAAAATATGTACAGTGGATAAAATGTGTCTAAAATGATCAGATCAATTCCTCTTACGACTGTAATCAAAGACGTTGCCGTTTTGGTTTCAATATTATTGAATGGTGTTAGAGGATAGTGTTTTAATTAGGTAGGTACATATGTTTTTACTATTATTATTATTATTATTATTATTATTATTAGTAGTAGTAGTAGTAGTAGTAGTAGTATTAGTAGTATATTTTTTAGCATTTTTATTCCAATTTCAATTTCCGAGTTTTATTTTATTGTTAACAAATGCAATAAGAATATTTCAACTAAGCACCAATGCGGTATGTAATTTTGCATTGTTTGGAATGATATTTTAACTGTTTTTTTGTTCTAAAGATTTAATTTTTAGACACCAGTCCCATTTTTAGTAATTTAATGGGAATGAAGAGAGATTACCACGAATGACATATGAATGAATTTCACCAGGAGACGGAAAAGAGGAACATCACAAATAACACGGAAGAGATGGAAAGTAGGCACAAAAGAGAAGGACAACGTTGGACCAAGCATTATAGTTTTTAGAGTTCATGGCTCACGTAACAGGAAATTTGTGTATACTTGTCATAAGAGGTTGATAAATTGTTAACTGATGAATAATAGAAATATCATTACGTCAGTGACGACTAGTGCTTTTTTCCAAAGATATAACTTAAGCTTTTTTAAATGTAAGAATATTCAAAATGTTGTTTCGCTTAGAAGGACTTTAATTTTTATTACTTGATTTAGAACAATAAAATCACTATTTTGTACATATGGAAGTGAGGTATTTGTACGGATGAAAATGAGCAAACTGTTACAGTGTCATTTTAACTTATGGGTTGTAATATTCTTTCTATCAGGTTCTGTAGAATAGTAGAAGAATTTTAATTGCGCAAGAAAAAAAATTTACTAGCTAATGACATAGCAAGTAACCTATAAAATCAACATCTTGCAAGTTGAAGAGGCAGATGAATTCTTTTGGCAAGATTTTAAAGAAGATTTTCAAATTATTAATGCGGTATTACGTGTGTCAATTAACATTCTGATGTAACTCATAGTCTGTAAGTAGAACTGGGGGTCAAAGTAGAAAAAATAGTTGAGTGCATTCTGAAGTTGCTTAGAGAACATAGTTATTATTTATCTATTGTGACAATTGAACAATTTGTTCCTCTTTCCCTCAACTACAAAGTTGAGTTGGAAAAATTATAAAATAAAACCCTAGGATATGTTATTTGTATAACTAAATGAAATAACAGTATTGCACAATGACACCCGTCAAATAGTGTGATATACAAAATAAAGGAAAATGTATATATGGTAATGGGATGTTCCCTTACTGTTTTCGTAAATTTTTAATTTTGTTTGCATGTTTCGGCATTTTATCCGCTCTATTTGTTTTAATAATAATATTTTGTAAATACTATGCTTTCAATTGAAACACATATGGGTGTATAATTAAAGTAAATAATTTCGATCTCTTTACTAATGTGTTATCAAGAAAACAAATGATCTTATGTGAAGAATAAGAGCAGCGCTTTAAGAAGTCGCACAATTCCTAACTTATTTTCTTTTATCATTTTGCCAAACACGCTCTTTGTTCCAAAATACTATTTCCTGATGAATGCTACAAGTTTAAGTGTGTGGGTGACCGTATCTTTTCAACAAATTTATTTGATTACATACTCAAAGTTGCCCATTGCCTTGAGACGCAAAAAACACATAAAGAAAAAAATAAGAATGAAGGAATTGATGGTTGAATGAAGCACGTGCTCGAAGATGCTACGACTCTTTCGATACCTAGCAACTAGTCAGATAAAAGTCGGAGTCTGCATCATGAGGATGTAGCTGTATATTACCGTTGCTCAAGTCTCAAAATAGCAGACGAGCCAAGAAAAGTTTAGACCAACGCTGCAAAATACGACAAAGCGAGGTAAGCACGCGGGCGAGGCTGAAAAATATATAGCACTGCTACTCCTTAGAGCTGTCTCTTCGTTTGAACTCCTTCGAGTTTTTAAGATGATTCTAACACGCATTATGATTGAACAAATCTGTATAACCAAAGAACCGAAGCTTCCCCAGAGTCAGTAAAGAAATTTGTATGTGGAGTAACATTCTCAACGGTTGCTATTAAAATACCTCGTTGACTATGATTTTATCTATTTATCTCTCTATAACTTAGTGTTCGCAACATCTATTTGGTCAGTACTCTGTTCAAATTATATTTTTAGACATATTCTTCATGTTTTATTCTTTTAATAGTACAAGAAATAAAAAAAAATTAAAAAACTTTGAAATATTGAAGTGAAAATATACATTCATTGTGGCTTACGACAAAGCATTTCTCTGATGCTCTCCTTAATATCTAAAAGATCAAGCGGAGAACATAATATACTAGCCTACTTACCAATATAGTAAGGGGTTAATGAGAAATCTATTAACAATTCTAATAAAGGAAACACTCAAAATAAAATTAGACTAATTGTACACTTCTTCGTGTTTCTAGTGAAAGTCAATGCATAACAGTTTTATCCGAAATTTATCATTGATAAAAGGACAAAATCTTTCGCTATAACCTTTTGTGGCCGGCTGTAATAGTACACATTGAAATCTTTCCCAGGCTGGGCATTTCTCAATTGTTTCGCATTAAAGTGTATTACAGTGCATTTCAATTAACCACTTTCCAGCGGATTGACGCCGGAATCTTTCTTTTCGCTCAGCTACCGGCCGCTGGTAGCTTGACTAGCAGATGGTTAACAATAACTCATGGTTTTAGAATTAACGCTTTGAAAATGTTGATCTGGTTTACAAATCTGAAAATATTTGTTCTTCTTCAGAAAGAATAGTACAAAGAAAAATTTGGGAGAGTGCAAATGTCCAATAATGAAGAGATGTTATTTCCTATTTTTTGAAGGAAAGGTAAATTTTAATTCCCTCTCCTCTACCATACGGATCATACTGTTTATCTGCCACCCGTGCACAAGAAAAAGAAAGCTCTTTTATGTCTGAACAGAAAACAGAAATTGAGAGAGCGAATGTACAAGAAAAGAAAACAAAGATAAATAGCCAGCAAGCATCATCATAATATTGATATTGGTATTCATCTAAAACAAGACATCTTAATAGTACACCACTGTGGTTCAGCTGTCAGTATATCTGTATTTTTCCAAGTGGTACCGTTCGATTCCCATTAAAAAGTTTGCCGGTTGACGCAATCGGATGTTACTATTTGAGGGCCGACGCTGCAGTGGATAACTGCATCGACCAGTAAGCCATCGTTCAAGGTCAAGCCGGGTTACACGAATTGGGGCGAGCGAGCTAGTTTTATCGAACTGCTGTGTTGGCCACAAATTTCATGCACACTCTGTGTCGGTTGAACAGTGAAAGAAGCAACAAATGTCTAATCCTAGAATAAATTATTCTAAGAATGCTAAATGACAAATACCAGGCCTAATTTTTCTATTTTCTATTCTATTCCACAACGAACTGGTTCATATGGCCTTACAGAGTCCACTCAATGTCAGGACATACTTTTAAGTGAAATTCCTAAGTGATGGAGTCCCAAGACCTAATGGGATTCGTAAATTAGTAATATCCACACGCTATAGATGAACTAAAGGACAAGAAGAAACAAATTTAATTTCTAAAAGAGAATTGAAAAAGGATGATGGGATAATATCACAAGCATATGCTAGAAATGTGTGCAAAATGAAGGCAGGCAGTTCCAGCATCTTCTTCCGTGACATCAGGGAGTACGTAACTATTTATGTGTATTATAATTGATTACACTTTCACTCTAGTGTTATTATCACCAACTCTTCCGTCCTCTTCGAATTTTCTACAGCCCGACTGGCCGTGAGCAATGTATTCCCCACTGCAGGGCAGGTCATCAGTAAATTAAGTGATCGGATATTTGCAGAACATTTCTCATATTAGTCAAAATGTGCCATTGGAATTCCGGACTTTTTTGTGTCATCGTAGCATTATTACATTCATCAGTCTGAAGGCATTTGGTGGTCGGAAATGGCATCAAAATTTAGAGAATAAATAAATAAAATAAAATAAAATGAAGGCATTGGAGATGCTGGTGGTAGAGCAACAGAGACTGGAAGTAAGGTGACATGCTTTTCGGAATATTCTAGTGTTCTATGAGGATGCGAGTGAGCTTCCTTCTACCTCATGCACATTGAAACTAGTTGTGTGAAGTTCGACTCCCTGCTCAGAGCTCTGTGGAGTACTGAAGACGCTGATGTAACGATGAAGTAACCACCGCAAATGACATGACGAGTTAAGTAATGAGAGGCTCAGAATTTACAGCTTCTCCAGCGATTTAATTAGTAAAGCTGCACTTAGGAACTATTGCTGACATTGAGATACAGGAAGTTTAAAAACACATAACACGGATTTGGCTCAAATTGTGTCATTTCTGTTTTCCACTTTTCACTAATCTAAACCCTGCATGTAAATAAATTTGTTTGATTACATTTCTACATCTATATTTCCCTTGTATTAAGGCGATGCCGCGAGTTTCCTGTACTTAGTGTGTCTGAAATTGTCTTTAAATTTGCTATTTGCTACGGAGAAGTTTTTAAGCAAGAATCTTTCCAAGCCAGTAGGCCCAGAAGAAAATGAACTTGGTTCTATTGAGTGCAAATACAACACCGTTCTGGTATATGACCCATGGCGATGAATAAAAATGTATTTATTTATGTATTGCTGATGATTTAGGTTTCTGAATATCAAAAAACTAATACAACACCTTATTTCTTTTGTCATTACATTAAAAACAATTGTATTCACGAAATTTACTTATGTAAGTTTTAGTGAATTGTTGTGGATAAAAATGGAGGTATAATGCTTGATAAAAACATGTTAAATTAAATAATTAATTATTTGATTTTTTATTGTTTATTATTAATATTTAATAATTATTTTATGCAAAAGATCAGAGTTGTCTAACCTATCTGCTTGATAACAGAAGTTTACAGTGTGCTGATAATTATTTTTTCTTCTTCAGAATCTTTCTCTTTCACAGTAATAAAATCGGGTTCAATGATTGAGTTCATTCGTTCATTGTCTTGCAATTTTAAGTAAGGCATAAGAATTTTCCAGAAATAATAAATTGTTTATTTTAAGGAAAGCGTCATTAAATCAGTTTACTTTTATCTAAGCACATTTTTCATTATATTGAGTAGGAGGAGCGGTTGAGGCTTATGCTCCCTCTTATGCAGCCTGTAGCTCTTAATTTTTAAGATATTAACTTCCCAAGACGACTGTCAAGTTCTTCGAGGGATGAGTAATATAAAACTAGTTTGACATTAGTAAGGCCAGCTTTTTAAAGGCAAATGAACACAACCGGTTCGAAATTTTACATATTTGTGTTACTACTTAAGTGTTTTTGTTCTATTTCTGCTTCTCTAATGCTCGTTATTTTAGCTGCGTTTTTTCAAGTGTTATTTTATTTTCATTATATATATATACAGAGGGTATATACCAAAATGTATACACACTACAAGCAATAAAAAACTGTGTTAATTTAACCAAACTGAATTCACACAAACAGAAAAGGATGAGTACTAATCATCTTACACTTTTACAATTATAACAGTTACATTTACTCAAAATGCCCACCATCGGCGTTGTTATACTTTTGAGTACGTTGAACTACTGATTGAGGAACGACTGTGAAAGTTTCCTCAGCGATTGCAACACATGTCGTTTCAATTTCTCCCCGAAGTGCTGCCAGTCTAGCTGGTTTTCTACGGTATACAACATGCTTAAGAGTTACCCATAGGTAGAAGTCCAACGGAGTTAGATCCGGAGAACACGGTACACACGTCTCCATTGCCTTTTAACTTCAACAACATTCTCGATATCCCAATACCACTTCAAAATTGCTTTTAGCTGTTCAAACGATAACCTTGGCTCCATTTTGTTGTAGCAAAGCTAGCATAACATAATGTGAGCCACATCTGTTTACGGAACATCATACGATAAACTGGGTTTCATTTGCTCATTGCTGATTTACGACAAATTTGGCTTCATTTGTTCATTGTTGATTTACCTGTCACGTAGCAACGCTATCATAATGTATGTGAGTCACATCTGTTTACAGAACATCGTACAAACATTACTGTTGTTTTTCGGTTCAACTTTGAAATATATTAAATAGATATCTACTGTGAAAATGTGTATACATTTTTAGCACCCTCGGCATACACATATAATCAAAATGAAAAATAAAGTAACTTTTGGAACAATATTACTAAAATAATAATAATAACTATGGAAGCAAAAATAGATTAAACAGGTAAATAGTCACACAACTTTCGTTATATTTCGAACAACTCGTTCTTTATCAAAGGCAAAAAACAAGAACACGAGTTTGAAGAGTTTCTGCCTTTGAAAAAGAAAACGAGTTGTTCCAAATATAGGGAATATAGTGTGACTATTTAAGTGTTTTATCTATTTCTGCTTCCACAGTTCTTGTTACTTATGTGTAGTTATATATTACAAAGGCGTTTTAAGGGCGTATGTACGGTTATTCCATTGCAAAGTCTTGAATTTTTTTTTTTTTTTTTTTTGGACATTTCTAAAATCGGAGTTGTTTACAGTGTCACCTAAAATTTCGAAAGTATTCGAAGCACCACTATAACTTGGCACACAGCTGCACCACGGCTAAGAGTTCAAGCAGGTATATGCAGTATTCAGCACGTTTGTGTTTTGCAATTCCCAAAATATTGCTTTTCAGAATTCAGGGCAGAATTATATTCATTTTGCGACAATGCTTCGTGATAGCTGAAACAGGAGAAATTATATTTACTGTATCAATGAAACATCTTTAATGAATCGCCCTTTTGTAAAGGTACTTGCTGTCTTGGCTATTTTAAGCACTAACTTACATATATGTTGCCCATAAAGAATTATCGTCACCTCACCAATGACAGGGTGAAATAAAATCAGCCTAAATAAAATTCGTAAAGTTGCAATGAGCTAAAAGCCCATTTTCCGCTGCTTATGAGTTATGATAACATTTCATTTTATGTAATTAATAAACTATTTATTCATAACATTAGTAAGGCTAGGTAATCTTACTTCAATCAATCTGACACTTTCGTTTCTTGAATAATGCTTATATTTAGCTTCTCGATTGGTTTCATAATGCTTTCTGGTGCTACATTTTACAAATGAAAAGTTCTGCTTCACCTCATTGTTCTTGGCTTAAATACCTAAATAGTCAATGTTCATTAATTTTACAATATTGATTTTTTTCGCTAGTAATAATCAAAAGTACGAGGTCAAGTGCGATACTATAATGAGTAAAATCCTCCCCCTTAATACCCCTTTTCACTTAACAAAAGACTGCATGTAGTTAAGGGGAGTTGAGGCTGAACGCGTGTTATATAATTTGAACTGAATTTCAGCACGGCACATAATAGAACGACATGACCCCTGACATGGAGCAAGCATCAATTTCACGTTCTTCTTGAGAAAAGTATACAGCATTCAGTTTTATGGATGGCATTTTTCACCCAAATGAATTGGCGTCATATTGTCTATTTATGAAATTTTCTGTAACTGTGTAATATTCCAGTGTCTCATGCAAGTGACAATCTGCGCGATAACAATGGGATATATAATGTAAGTCAATCCAAGGTGTACTGTAAAAACTTTGAACTTCTCTTTCATTGCTTTTGTAAAACTTCTGCGATGAACTCAACCAAGATTTTAATTTATTATCTTTTTATAAGTTAAATGAACATAGAGTCTATATATTATATGGAATGAATTCCAAGAATTGGAATCAAAGCAGATGCAACTAAAAAAAGAAATTAATATTAAAAACATTATAACATAATAACTTCATCTTATCATTCTATTAATCAAGCCAATTTCTATTTATTCCAGAAGCACACGTGCTACGATATGTTGGTAGTAATATTTTGTGCGCTTATAACAATTTAAGCATAATATTAATTTAAACATTCTTTGAGAAGCCAGTTAGGCTGTGACATATTTTGAAGCAATATATTAACTAACACTCCATAAGTAATTTTGCCATTCAACAAGCAATAAATTAAAACTTTGATTAGTTGCTGATTAAAGAACACGTTTGAGTATTTTAAATGCTGGCTACTTAAGAACTGCTTGAAGAAAAGACGTTAATTAAATGTAAAGGTATTTCATTAATTTTATTAGGAAAGTCTATTAATTGCAGCAGTTTAAATGACGAACTGCGACTTAATAGCCAACTTAGTACAACATGCACTCAGATAAGTTAACTTGCTTTTCAGGGATAGATGAGGGAGAAAAGGAAGAAGTACTTATGTGCACTCTTTAATTAATGCCATAAAGTCAGCATGACATGTCTTTCCTGCAGTGGGGGTGTTCATTCGGATTATCTTTTTCCGTCAAGCAGCGGTTATGTCACGTCCTGCGCAGAAGCTTTATTTGGCTACTCCACCTCGGCCACGTTTCTCTAGTGCAGTACAAGAAACTGAGCATGACGTTCTCACTGTACTTGATTTTGCACAAGTAATGTATTAAAGATGTTTGTCTTTAAACATACATATCCGTGGTCAATGGATATCTATGTTTAAATACAATAATAATAATAATAATAATAATAATAATAATAATAAATATAATAATAATTATAATAATAATAATAATAATAATCTAAATTTGGTTTTATAATATAAACAAGAATATGAATATAAAATATCAGGTCGAAACTGATTACCATTATTTGTTTCTTATTTAATAAGAATAATTAATATGTCAATGCTTTTTGAATGCAAATCAAACGTTACAGTTATCTATAACCCTTATAATTATATTATTATTATTATTATTATTATTATTATTATTATTATTATCATCATCAATTATCATCATTATTATTAAGTGAATATGTAAAAAAACTAAGAAAATACATAAAACGGCTCCTGTGCAACAATAACATGCAATATCAAAGATCAGTTTATAAATAATTATATGTTTGATAATTAATAGAATATTAGGTAATTGGTATTGAATATTACATATATTATTGATTTATAGAAAAAGATATAATACTGTTCAGACGATCTACACAATGATTTTGGTAATAGAGCTACCTGCCTCTATCAAGGCGATCTTTCGCTTCATCGTGCAAGTACAAAATTCAAGGAGTGGTTTAAACCAACAAGTCCCGGGCTTTTCACCATACCATTCTCCTCATACATCACGGTATGCTGTAACAGACAACCGGCTCTCAAGGCAAACCAGAAGAATTAAACCATTAGTATTGTTTGTAGAAGTTCAATAATACTTGGAGCGTAGATCAATGTAAATTTGTATGCTTTTCTCAGTTATTCCTTACATTTCTTTCGCATCATTATTTTGGGCCGTTTTTCTGGAATTTGTAATTAAATCAGTTGGCAGTAGAAAAATTAGTTACTAGCTTAAAAAGGTTAGGAATTAAAACGCCAGCTATTTTTTAGAACCTTAACAGTGCATGATATATAGTAAAGCTTAAATTTATTCTTTATTCAGTCGTTCTCCTTACCGGTTTTGTTTCTTAAATTCCATAAATGTTTCACTATTTTAGTCAAATTTGTAATTTTTAAAGAAAACAGCCTATATTTATATTGTTTTGAAAATAAAGAAGCAGCAAATAACGTTTTCCCAATATATACTAGTAGCATGCGATACATTTTCCACGGATTTACTACTTTTCACGTTTATATTGCTAATGGATATTCAATATCTCGTTGCGGGGCTCTAAGAAATAGTTTTTAGGTAGGAACTCCTAAGGGGTAGAAGATATATTGGGTTTTATGTACTCCTAAACGTAACAACTGTAGAATACAGAGCTACATCGGCACTACCCTGTTCGAGTATCATTTCTAGATCTATGCACTTGTGCTTGAAGGAGATAAACGTACTGTAAACGTAATTTTTGTTTGTTTGTTTAAACCATGCTTGAAATTTCAGTTTACATTTTTTTAAGTAGGCGTTTTATACAAAACTTCATAATCTGAGGAAAGAACTAGAAATAATAGAAGTGCAATTTATAACTATTTGTGTTTTTTTTTTGATGGCACATATGATTAATAAAAGCGCATGTAGTGAAAGAGAGACAGAAGTACTCTGTTGTTTACTTTATCTACCTATTCGCTTACAATATTGCTTTTGATATGCAGATATCACAGTGTGTGATACAGGGTGGTTCTTTCAACGTTTAAGTATTTTTTAGCGCTTTTCTTATCAGAGAGTATAATTTTCAATATTTTAAACGAAAACAAGGAATAAAGTTCAGACACACAGGGCCGTTTTAGGAAATCCGTATTTTTATAAAAACAATTTTATCATTGGAAAATATAATAACCAAATAAACTGTATATCATAGCTTTTGTACCCGTTGTCAAGCAATGTAATCACAATAACTAATCACCAAACTAGGAAATATTGTTTTTTGTTACGAAATTTTAAAATTTTATAATTAAGAAATTTGTTAAACATTCATTCACTAAACTATTTGTTATATTGATAAAATATTTTAATAAATCCAGTTATTTTGATAATAATATTAAGCACTGCAATAATAGGTCATGGGCTATAGGTTACTATTAAGTTAAAGCTGAAATAACACAAAAGGAATGCTTGTATTTTCGGATATCTCTGATTACTCACAATAACTGCTATTCTGTTTCTTGATTTTCTAAGAAAACGAATTGGGTTGTATTGGTAGAATAGGAGGAAGTTTTGGGTACTTCACTCATGGTAAAAGGTTAGCGGTTTATGCTTACTCTCACGATGGGGAAGAAAGGGATGAAATCAGAGAGACTCTGGTGGCCAAAATTAAGGAATGAGACACAGGCGTAGACGCTTCCCTAACATACCCGGCAGAAGTACTTCGAGTCCCTCAGAATGGCTGCCTCCACACCAGATGTCAGGGCAGAAACCTTTCCAAAAGTGCAAGTCACACCGCACACTGCACCAGCTCACATCGACTCACCCATTCGACCCTGCAACAGAAATAACGGAATGAAATGTAATGGGAGAGCGGAAAATTAATGGAAAGGAAATATAAATTTCAGTACCCACCTAAACGATCATGGTAAACCACGAAAAATCCCAAGATCAGAATGACCGGCTCTCCCCAGATGTCCATCCCAAGCTTTACCACCTGAGCCATTCTGCTGGTTAGTGAAACGCAAATGAACTATTTATTTTTGTTATTTTCTGTTATTAACTCGTTTCGTGAATATAATGAATTAGTAGGAATGTTGCTGGACTACCTCCTTGATCTAGTGGCTAGCGTTGCAAACTGCTGGTGGGAAGGCCCGGGTTTGATTCCCGGTACCTGCTTAGGAATGTTTCTAAGTTAGGGATGTCTGGAACGGAGCCCACCCAGTCTCGTGAGAACTATTGGGAAGCTGCCTGATGGAGAGATGGTCTATCATGAAAGTTGCGTGATAGGCGATTGGCGGGTTGTCGGTATGTTGATCAAATGCACCCTGCAATACTGTTCTCTATCAGTGAACTCCTTAACTGGGGGTAGAGGTCGCCGCGGCAGGCCAAGGCTAACCCCGGGCTGTAGCGCCAAATGAGAAGAAGAATATTGCTGTTCCGTTATTCCAGCATTAATACTTTAGGAAGGACAACTGGAGAGAATTCATTTGGCCTGACTCTTAACCATTTAGGAATATGAAGCAAAACTTACCTTTTATATCTCTATTACCATTTTTCTCTGTAAGTTGTTCAGTACTTCGCGAAATAGAACACGCTCTAGGAGCTGTGTAAGTTTATTTACTGTAGCGTACCTTTTTAATGATGTTTAATGCCCATTTTTGCTACTGAAGGGTCTTAGGCCGAGAATGTTGATTACATATGAGATGAAATAAATTTTACTCTCAGTCAGGTAGGACGTTCCTGTCCAGATTCAAATCGCATATCTCTCGTTCACGAGTTCATGTCTTAGCAATGAAACTAATGGGTATAATTTAAAGAATATTTCGGCAGGCCTATTACTTTATCGTGCATATTATAGTTAGGAATTTCGTTTTTAATGCAATAACAACAAAGTGTAAAAGCGTGAAGATGATGATTATTGCTTAAGGGCGCAAAACTTCTATGGTCATTAGCGCCCAAACACATCAAGTACTGTGTCAGAAAAAAAAATAAAGAAAGAAAGAACGCAAATCCTGCGCATAATGAACTAACAGTAGTACTTGTGCAATAAAATTTATACCCAAAAACAAATAACAAGGGTATAAGGCGCCACAAACATAAGGGTGTTACTAAAACACAGCCGCAAGAGCGGAAAAACACAACAGTCCTGTAATGGACTAAAAACGTAGCAATGAAACTCCAAATCAAACACAGGGTAATATGGTCAAAAAACAAAGACCGGCAGGAAAACAAATCAGCAAGAGCTGAAAACAAACCAGTCTTATAAAAGATTAAAATGGTACCAATAACCACCCCCCCAAAAATAACATAGATAATGTGCAAAACAACAATGAAAGACTAGTTAACACGATTCAGCAAAAGCTGAAAAAACAACAGTCTTAAAAGAGTCTAAAATGCCATCAATGGTAAAAAGATAAAACCTCACACCTTGCTCCAAAAACCACTAACACGGATAAAACGGAGCACTCGCACAACAGCAACCACATCATCTGCAAGCATCTCCGAAATGCAGGAGAGCAAACCCAACGAAAGTCTAAAAGCTGCCAAATGATGGCATTCGAGTAAAATGTGACGCACTGTAAAGGGGTGGTAACAGTGAGGGCAAGCTGGAGCGGGTTGACCATTAAGAAGGTGATAGTGACTAAAACGGCAATGCCCAATTCTAAGACGAGCTAAAATTACTTCTTCGCGACGAACAGCGCCCAGTCGACCAGTTAAAAGGGGCGGATTTACATTCACGGAGCTTATTGGCGAGTATTAAATCCCACTCATCGCGCCAGCGCGAGAGAATGCCTCTACGTAATAAATGGTTAAAATCGCCAAAATAAAAACGTTGCTCGTCCTCAGCAGGGTCTAAAAGAGCGGATTTAGCTGCGACATCTGCGGCCTCATTACCTTTGAGTCCCACATGTCCAGGTACCCATAATAGTGTTACGCTGACGCCAGCGTCGAAAACAGTTAACACTATATCCTGAACCTTCTGTACAAGGGGGTGGTGGTTGTACAGATTTCTAAAACTTAAAATTGCACTCAAAGAGTCAGAACAAATAACACTATTCCCAAGTCCATGAACAGAAATAAATAACATCGCCCGATAAATAGCATAAAGCTCCGCCATAAAAATAGATGTCGCAACGTTAAGACCAAATGTAAAACAAGCTCCATTAAAAACAAAAGCACATCCTACCCCTGTGTCAGATTTCGAGCCGTCGGTATATATAAAATTCCAGCCATTAAAAGAGAATTTGATCTCGCTAAAGGAACAACGAATAATATGTGCTGCGGTCGAAGATTTCGAACCGGACGTAAGCCCAAGATAAATGGGGGCTTCTGCTAAAATCCAGGGGGGAGAAGAAGTTTCCCCGGCTAAGAAAAAAGCAGGTAACTGAAAGTCCAACGTCCGTAAAATCTCCCGAAAACGAAACCCAGCAGGCTTAGGAGTAATAGACCGAGCAGCATAAAAACTATCCAAAGACACATTAAAAAACGGCTCGTTCGTGGGATGACGAGGTTGCGCAGCTAATCGACAACCGAAAGCAGGAAGTAAAACTTCCCTACGATAAAACAACGGAGGTTCTCCAGACTCCGCACATAAAATCAACACAGGACTGGTGGGGAATGCTCCAATGGCAACAGGGATACCCCGGTGATGAATCGGGTTCAGGTGGCGCAGAATAGAAGGCCGCGCAGAGCCATAAACAACACTGCCATAATCCAATTTGGACCGGATAAGAGAGCGGTAAAAACGTAAAAGAATAGTCCGGTCAGTTCCCCAAGATGTGCCACTTAAAACGCATAAAATACAAAGAGGACGTTCACACTTGCCCCTGAGTTGCGCTATATATGATGACCAGCATAGTTTCCTATCCAAAACCAAGCCAAGGAATCGAACTTCGTCTGCGAAAGCAAGAGCGTCTGGGCCAAGACGGAGTGAAGGTGTAGGATACTCCTTGTGGCGCCAGAAGTTCTTGCAGACGGTTTTCTCTGCGGAGAAACGGAACCCGTGATTCACACTCCAAGCGTAAAGGCGGTCGAGACAGCATTGGAGGCGGCGTTCCAAGAGACAAGTTCTCCGAGAGGAAAGATAAACGGCAAAATCGTCTACAAATAACGACGATTGTATTCCTGGCGGTAAACACTCGGTGATAGAGTTAATAGCAATGGCAAACAGAGTGCAACTAAGTACCGAGCCCTGAGGTACACCGTTCTCCTGAATAAAACTAGATGATAAAACTGACCCCACGCGAACATTAAAAGCCCGGTCTTTCATAAAATCCTGAATAAAAACTGACATGCTCCCACGTATGTTCCAATCGTGAAGCGTTCGGAGGATACCGCCTCTGCAGCAAGTATCATACGCTTTCTCCAGATCAAAAAATACAGCAACCGTTTGGCACTTCCGAATAAAGCCGTCCATTATGTGGGTTGAAAGAGATACAAGATGGTCGAAGAGGAACGGTGACGACGAAAACCGCACTGAGCGTTCGTCAATAGATGCCTCGACTTCAACCACCATATAAGCCGCCCGTTAATCATGCGTTCCATCACCTTGCAGACGCAGCTGGTGAGGGAAATCGGACGGTATCTGGAAGGAAGATGGGGGTCCTTTCCAGGCTTAGGTATAGGAATGACGGTGGCCAACCGCCAAGCGCTAGGAAATGTGCCATTACACCAAATAAAATTAAAAGTACGTAATAAAAAAGTTTTGCCTTCCGCTGACAAATGCTGCAACATAGCAACATGAATACCATCTGGCCCTGGTGCACAGTGTCGAGAGTTCGTAAGGGCATTCTCCAATTCCCTGGAGGTAAAGGGGACATTGTAGCACTCCTGATGGTCGGAGGCAAAACACAAGCCCTTCGACTCGACCTGCTCGTTAACCGTGCGAAAAGCAGCAGGATAGTTGGCCGAGCTTGAAACATCAGCGAAAGTACGTCCTAAAATATTGGCGACATCAATCGGAGTAGTGACAACCCGATTTAAAATCCGAAGACCGGGTATGGGCGTAAACCTAGGTTGGCCCGCAACGCGACGTAGTCGTTCCCAAACTACGGATGAAGGCGTTGTGCGGTTAAAAGACGAGGTAAAAGCAATCCAAGAAGTCTTTTTGCTATCCTTAATGACTGGACGGCATTTGGCACGCAGTTGTTTATAGCGAATCATATTTGCTGAAGTAGGGTGGTGACGAAAAGCTCGGAGAGCACCTCGGCGTGCACGCAACGCATCCCGGCATTCATCGGTCCACCAGAGAACCGGTAAGCGTCTGGGGTGACAAGACGACCGGGGAATAGCCTGATCTGCGGCTGTGATGATGACCGTACGGAGGTGCTCGATCGCGACGTTGATAGATTGAAATTCACACCCTGAAAATTCGGCCATAGATCGAAAGAGAGGCCAGTTCGCCTTTTCAATGAACCATTTTGGCGCGCGCTGGGAATGTGCATTTGAAGAGAGTACATGGATCTGACACGGTAAGTGGTCACTGGAATATAAATCGGAGATGACGTTCCAGGTGAAATGTACAGCAAGTGAAGCAGAACAAATGGATATGTCCAAGTTTGAAAATCTGTGAGTGCTGTCAGAAAGAAAAGTAGGTTGACCAGTGTTGAGCAGAATGAGATGATGGCAGTCGAGAAAGTCTGCCAACATGCTATCCCTGGCACACTCGGTTTTGGAACCCCATAGAGGATGGTGTGCATTAAAATCTCCCAAAAGTAGGACAGGGGGTGGGAGCTGAGACAGAAGATTGTCCAGGTCAACCATGGTGACTGTACCAGACGGAGGCTAGTAAATACTGCAGATGGAAAAACTGAGGCCAGAGAAATGAACTGTAGCTGCAGCAGCCTGTAAACGTGTCTGGAGCTGTAATAAAGAACTGTACACGCCGTGTTGCATTAAAATTAATACTCCGCCGTGAGCGGGAATGCCATCTTCGGGAGGGAGGTCAAACCTCACCGAAGAGTAACCGCGTAGAGTAAAAGTATCTTGCGGTCGAAATTTAGTCTCTTGGAGACACACAAGCGGATATACAGTTGAGCGTAAAAGTAACTCTAAGTCAGGTCTACGACTACGGAGTCCACGCACATTCCAAGAAAGGATAGCCATTGTTAAAATTAGGTTAAAAAGGTTAAAAATACCACCTTACTTTTTACTAGGCCCAGGACGAATCAAACGTCCTTTCTTAAGTCGCGTGGGACTGGATGGTTTCTCGGGAGCAGGCACATCCTGCTCCATGACCTCCCGCTGAGAAGCATCCACCGACTCCAGCACCTGGAACCGGTTGGATGTAGAGAGGGGCGGTGATGGCAACCGCCTAGCGGGTTTGCTCCCCTCATAGGAGCGGGACCTCCGAGGAGGAGAAGGGCTCTTCTGCTTTTCAGCAGGAATGGATGTTTTTAAAAAGTCGATCTTTGTGTAGCTCGTCTTAAACTTAATTTCTGATGCATTAAAAACTATGGGCTTGGGCTTCTCCGTAGAGCGCTTTGGAGGACTGGGCACATTTGGAACCCGTGTAAAAACAAGGTAGCACGTCTGCGTACTGCTATCGCACTTCTTGATCGGTGATGAAGCTGCTGCGCTGTATTTGCCGGTCTTAGGCACGACGGGCTGGCGAGATTGAAAACGCTTCCGGGCCTCAGTAAAGGAGAGCTTTTCCTTCACCCGGATTTCCTGGATACAACGCTCCTCTCTAAATCGAGGGCAGTCGCGGGATGATGCCGAATGATCTCCGCGGCAGTTGACGCAGACTGGAGCGGATGTACATGCTCCCTCATGGCTTACTTTCCGCAGGTTGCACAGATGGAGTTGGCACTCTTACAAGAAACGCGTGTGTGGCAAAAGCGCTGGCACTGAAAACAACGCAAAGGACTCGGTATATACGGGCGTACTTCAGTAACCTGGTAGCCCGCCTTGATTCTCTGCGGTAATTCGACCTTGTTAAAAGTGAGGAAAAGAGTACGGGTTGGCTGTAATTCCCCCTCTTTCCTCGCCTGAACTCGATATACAGAAGTGACTCCTTGGTCTTCCAGACAACTCTGGATGTCCGGGTCAGACATACCATCTAGCACGCTGGTGGTAACAACTCCTCGCGACGAATTCAAAGTTCTATGCTGCTCAACACGGATGGGATAGCCGTGGAGTATCGTCGCCTTGAGCAGAGAGTTAGTTTGAGACAGACCAAATGTCTCCAACAAAAGAGAACCATTTCTCAGACGGGTGCACGTCTTGACGGGTCCAGCTATGGTATCAATGCCCTTCTGGATCACAAATGGGTTTACTTTAGAAAATGACTGAGCTTCTTCTGTTCTACTTATAACTAAGTAACGACGATAGGACTTCTCGATTACTTCTTTTACTT
This sequence comes from Metallyticus violacea, assembly GCA_030762175.1. Lineage (NCBI taxonomy): Eukaryota > Metazoa > Arthropoda > Insecta > Mantodea > Metallyticidae > Metallyticus > Metallyticus violacea. The sequence goes on along the minus strand of CM060846.1, from coordinate 182,985,048 downwards.
CCACTCTTTTGCGTTTCATATGGGTAAAATTATTTTCAATAACCATAGCGAATTTATCCTCCACCATTGCAACTGTCTCCGATGGCAGGCTGCTTTCTGGGCGCCACCCCGGCTTAGGTTACTGGCCCTGGCCTGAACGAAGTAACCTCAGGGTCACACCTTCCTGTGGGCTGACGAAGGGACCCAATCGCCTGCAGGAAGTCAACAGCTCATGCAATGGCCCTTCCCCGGGCCTGGCCTTTACCAGGGGATACGTTCCTGTCCTACATGATAACCCAGTGCTGGGAGTTACGCCGTTACCCAGTCACTTTTTACCATCAAACAAAGAACAGGGAAATAGGACAAATAAAACAATAAAAGAGGCGAAATAAAAAGGGAGTCAAACGCGCTGAGCGCGGACCTGAGGGAGTAGCTCGGGTGCCTCGGGGTCGCTACGCCCAGTACCAAAAAATTGGGCCCCTGAGGGGGTGTAAAAGCGGGTTTGAAAGAACTGTACTGGTATCATAAGTAGTAATAAGTAGAGAATGAACCATCACCGAGTCAACTTCTAAAAGATGTAGACCCAATGGCGTCTTATTTAGTAAGCTTTTATAATATTTTAATTTTTGTGAAAATAACGTTCGCTCCACATTTGAATGTATGTAGTTGAGTCCTACACCTTTCCACCCTTTTGTCTTGTACAAAAGTGTGGCTCTTCGATTAAATCCATTATTCGGAGCTGTATATTAACTAGCTATTTCTTCCTTAGAGACAGTTTGTTTAATACATGAGTAAATCTGAGTGTCAACGCATACTTGTGAACCTTAGGTCGGCATTTTTTCTCCTCAGGCTAAAAAAGAAAGAGCAAATTGTAGTTCAAGTATGTAGGTAGCATTGTTGCCTGTTTACTCAATCTGGTCTTTGATCTTGTATCTCAGCTCTTGAGTTTAGCCACTACGACAGTGTCGGTCCTGGTGGTCCTGATGGATTTTTTCGAGAATAAAAATCCTAAGTATGGCTTCCTTCGTAAGGGAAGTAAAGCCGTGGGTCCCGTGTCGTGCATTTACGGCACGAAAAATAATCTCAAATCAGAAAAAAAGAGGGCTCGGAGCAAAATTTGTTGACCGTTTCACGCCCTGATTTGAATGGGACGCTGATGTCCTGAGATGTTAAAAAGCGTCCGTAAATAAACCAAAATCATCAACTACGACAGTTCATTTGTCCTACGGATTACTCCAACATTCAGAACGAACAGCGGATGATTGTAAACAATGGATAGTATTCGTAACATGACCGGACACATATGAGACAATGCCTAACCACAGGCCTGTGCTCTGCATTGACTTGAATGGAAAATATGACTTTGTTTTCTTCCATTTCTAAAGTCAATCGCTATTTTTAAATTTATTTAATTCGTTAACTAAAATGATGCGTGAAATATAATATATTTGTTAATATACTCAACGTTTAACTTTTAATTTTACTAGAATAGTTAACACAAGTATTTTTAAACTGTTTTGGTCCTGGAAACTCAATTTTGGAATATTCGTTTCAGTGCGTTTTTATTGCTATTCAGGAATGTTTCTTTCTTATAGCAAGTGATCCCCTCATAAAGAAGTATATGAATAATTATAAAGTCTGAATATAATCAAAAGAAAATATATCTGGTCACCAGATTTAAGCTCCTTTTAAAGATTTCGTTATTATTAGGATATGTAAAAAGAATGTAGCATAAGGTATTATGTAAAGCTAAAATTCGTACAGGCAATTATCAAACGAAACTGCATTAATGCCTACACTTCAATTATATTTAAGGATGCATGTACGTACAGCTTAAAGTCAACAAAAATGTAGAAAGGTAAATATATATAATATTTTACATGTTGCATCCAAATTTAAGTTTCAGTCGTTACATACAAGCATGTATGATTATGTATACATACACATGGATACTAAGAAACGTTTCCATGTTATTTATGTTTAGAAAGCATATATCAGGCTCAAAATGTCAACCCAGAAGCAAATAAGGATATTGCAGCATGCACATATGTAGTTTATGGTGGTGCTGTCAGCTGTTCCGCAGAAATTAACTGCAAGAATTTTCCTCCTTGAAATTGTCCTCCAGAAAACACACACAGAGGAGATTATGGTACTGTTAATGATATACGGAAGTATAGGTGTATCCATTATTATGAAAAAATTATGATTGTCTTTCTCATAATAATAATAATAATAATAATAATAATAACAACAACAACAACAACAACAACAACATAGAGAGCCTTAACTGGGAGAGCAACCAATCAATCAGTTTGTTCTTGGTGTTAGCGTCTAATGCACATCGTTGATTCTTCAGATATACGAACGGGCCAAACAGATGTTCATCACAAAATGATTGACCCGGACTATGCTTTGGATTTTCCAGTACATTGCTGGAATTCCTCTGGAATTTGTGTGCGTATGTGGATGAGCATTGTCTTGCAGCACCACTGCACCACAGCTTAATAATCCCGGATGTTTGTTCTTAGAACTTTACGCAGTCCTCGTAATGTTGAAATTGGATCCATTTTGAAAGAACTGAATTGTCGCTGATGGTACTATTACAAATATATGCTATACAAGAACACGTCTCTGCAAGTTATGCATAATGAGCTTTGTCCTATTAGTCTTTAAGGAGTACATACCTCGTCACCTTTTCATTTGATCATATATGCACATACACAAGATGGTATGTTGTATGAGGAGTACACCAAATTAACACCAAGTGTTGCATTGATTCAATCATAATGAAATATAAAGTGATATGCAAAACTGAAAGACAGTTAGGATATGAATAATACTGAAATAATTCAGGGATCATTGACATTTTTGTATATGCATATGGTATGGAAAATAACGCATTCTACTTCAGTTTACCTATACCAATGTCCATACATAATGAATGGAGTACAAGTGTCACTACTAGAGTTTGGCAAGTTCATGTGTAACTTTCCAAAAATATCTTGTCAAATATTTTATGCCTCCTAGCATATTATTCAGCATAAAGAATTAAAAGGCACGGTCGTACATGTTAACATTGACCTAGAATGTAAAGTGTTAAAAGAAATTGTCCAAGTTGTTAGCGGGATATTCCTGCAGTTTGCTATTCCAAGACTCGCTAGAGTGCGCTCGGGCACGGCTGTTGCGTCTCGTGAAAGCAAATGCAACTGGCGACCCTCTGTTTCACCGTGTGAAACACCTCAGTCATGACATTTTCTCCGTGACCATTTGCTCGTCGATACTCACTCTGCATAGGTGATAAAGCATTGCACAACATTCCCACATCCCACGTGTCGTGCACCTTAATTCTTCAATAACAACAGAAATCAGGTGCAAATAAAACCGTTTCTTAATGTTCACTTGCAGTAAGTAGTTTGTCCATGACTTTACAAGTATTGCTCCCCACATAAATATATTCAAATTGAAATTATGAGGCATCGAAAAGCTTGGTTGATTCATTCCAAATGCTCAAATTTTAATGCAAAGCAGAAAATGGAATGAACAATACTATTTGCATTTCCTCTTTAAAGTATAAATGTCACTAAACATTATCCATAAAGTGAAATCATGGTCCCTTCATTGCTTTCCGACTTTTCCTGTTATACGTTCTTCCTAAAGTTTACGTTGTCAGCTTCTTGGAGGTAACGCGCTCACCTCCAGACTCAAGTTTTGCAGGTTTGATCTCTCCATGTATTTCTAGGCCTTAAAATTCAGAGTGCAAGTACTCTGGGATGACTTTTAAGCCATTGGTTTCGTGTCGTACGCTTACTAAGAGCCGTGACTAAAATGAAAGGTCCCCGAACAAAATTATCTCCAAGTAATATCTTAGCTGCCTACTAGATGGCGATGAAGGAGATGAACTAACCACTTTGTCCTCTCTAAGAAAATAAGCATAATTAAATTTTCTTTGGTATAGTAACCTCTCTCTTAAAGAGGAGCCCAAGGTGTGTAGCAGATGAAGAAGAAAGTTCATGTTTCTAAGCTTTATTGTCAGAGTTTCTTCAGTCATCTTGTTACAAGCTCTGTAGTTTCTTTTATTTTCTTTTCTACTCCAAGCTTATCCCTTAGCATTAATCTATAAAACGAATGGCATTAAAATAGCTTCTTTTGCATTTCCTCCAGTTCCCTGAATACGCGATATTACTTCTGTGAAATAATACTAGGTAGCTTACTATGTTCTAAAATCAGTGAAAAATATTACTTATTCATTTTTTAAAAAATGTTTTTATTAAAATTTAAATTGTACTGTAGAAGTTATGTTCCCTCGTCCTTTGACATCTAGAATTTGCTTTTCTAGAAAGTCGAAGTGCTTAACTTTTTTTAGTTATGTAGCTATTTAAAAATAATTAAATTTTTATTCACTTCGGCTAAAAGTAACAAACTGTTTTTCTATTAGCCGAAATATTATTTAATATCTCATGTGTGAGCACTAGTGTAAAACCAAAAGAATATATGTTCATTTACTTACAATCAAAGGAACACTACAAACATAAAATACCTATTTGCAGCAAGCTGCCTGGTGTTACTATATCACACTGCATTGTGCCGTCAGTGGCTGACGGACGACCACTAACATAATACAATATTATTGTATAATTTCTCTATGTCATTGCTAGACATGATCATTGCAAGCATTACTGCAGTAGAATACATACTTAATTTAATTCCGAAGGTATGAATGGCTGAATCATTACTTAGAAACGTTGTCAATAAAAAAACTGGTTACAAATAATTTGCAAGCGTAGATGACGCCTGGATACAATTTTCAACACACACTGCAGTTCCCATCTTGATAAATTTATTTAGGTTATATTTTACTTGGGTCTTTCAAAGTATGAAGTACAATTCTTAAATCCGAAATATAACATTCGCATTGTGTAATGCCCGGAGATTGGGTCACATTTTATATTGGTCCTCTAGGAAGACTTTAGTTTCATTTGAAAGTGCACGTTGCCTAAGCATGTTTTGCTACACCAGATGTGATTATATTTTACCTAATCTTCATTATGTAAAGGTTACTGAAGAATGATAAATTTAGTTAACATGTGCCACTCAAATGAAACGCCAGACCAACGCGATATATATTCCAAATAGTTTGATATTTATTTAGGATGCAGAAACAAAAATGGCTGTTGCGTAGGAAAAGTAAGAGAAATTGATGAGTCGTGTAGTACTTGTCCTACCTCCTTCAACATGCTATGTTCATTTCGCAGTGCACAATCTGCTGTCACCTTAAAGGCTTTAGAATATTCCGATCGTGGTTCTAAGGAAACTTTTATTGGTTATCTGACGTCAGTTGTCTCCATAATTATGCAATAAACAAAATAAAGTAAATAATAAAGAGGAAATCCAATCGCGCTGGCCAAATAAAGGGAACAAAAATGATGCCGTTGCAATTTTGTTAGTGAATTTATTGGTAGTGTATGTTATATGGCTACCATAAGAAGGACCAAGGGTAAAGCCGTGTCTGCAGTGCTTTTGCGCGAGATGTTTGTTGGACCATTCCATCTCCCCTTCCTTTCCCTCCATAGGGTAATTTAGAGAAAGATGGTATCGTTGCGCAGTTAGGTCAGGATTTTTATGAAATGATAACAAAGAAGATGAATAAAAGCAAATGGAGGATCTTCAATTGCAATGTTTTTCAGTCACCACTATCGTCGTGGAGGAAGAGGAATAAAGATTGAGGAACTACAAAACTCTGAGATACAAAGTTGTAGTTACACTCAGCGGAACTTCCTTAGTGGTCATTAAGATAAAAATATTACACGTCTCAGGCTTTCTTAAGTACTTGTGACAAATAAAAGCATTTATTAATTCAGAACTGAACCTTGCATTTGTACATGGGTAGTCCATGTTCCAGTAGTAGGCAAAACATCAAACAAATCAAATTATACTTAAACGGAAATAGCATCAATACTCCCAAAAATGTACATCAATGCACCTGCTGTTTAGAAACTAAATATAGAAAGCCATGTTTAACAGCAGAGAATATGCAATAGTGTATGTAGCTACAGTTTATATGATGCTTTAATAATTTTCTCTTAAAATGAATTCTAATAAGATCTGAATCGATATCTTAGTTCTGCCACAAATAAGAAAGCATTTCCTACATAGAAACACATTTCTTAAACGTATACGCGCATAGTTACCCTGAGAGATACTGGTAAATAATCCAAATTACTCCAGTTAATTTTTATTTTAGCTTTTATTGTACGTACCTATGAATCAAGTGCTGGTTTTTTTTTCACCGCATATGAAGTGGAAGGATTACATTCCACATGCTTCGAAGCTGGAAAATATTTCAGCTCCGCATTCCAGTGCTAATATTGGACATCCTTTTTAATAATGTTTAAGAATCACTCCCCAGTATAAATATAATTATACCCCCAAACCAGTATAATGAGAATTTATGGACTATCCTGGAATATTTACACCTACGAATGGTAAAATTCATTTAGCAACGGTTTTGTAATACATTAGTTAATGAAATACGGAAAAAATTCCAATTGGCAAGAATATTGGGGTTACTGGCTTTGCAAGATCGCCCTTGATACCAATCAATCTGGGAATAGACAGCGGTGAGTCAGGCGATAGTCACGGCTGCTCTGTGCAAGAGTTGTATGGTGTTTATCTAAATGGACTATTTCATCTTTGTCGTCAGCGTCTACTGTTTTTCAATATAAAGGTGAATGTCAACGATAGCAGTGCACCTAAACCCTCTGCTTTCTGAAGATGAGTGCGAAAGTAGCTTATACTTCATTTTTAATATGTTTTATAAGTTATGATATTCATTTTCCAGCCATAAAGGCTAATAAAATAATCATATTAACTTTCCCAATTATAGAATGTTAAAGTTAGCATTGCTAGATTTATACGCTTCAGTTCGATAAACTGCTAATTTTATTTACATAAGTTGAAGAGTGCTTTACATCTCCATAAGTTTATAAGCCTGCATTAGTCACTTTTAAGGACAGCGGATTTAGAAAAGTGTTATCAATCTTGTCCCTTTACACCAATTTGAACTTTTGAGAAGAAAAAGTTCTCTTAAAGGGCAAATTTACCACAGCTTCCTTAATGGAAAGAATGAACTGACCTAGTGGTCGGCTGTTATCAATAAGGAAGTGTTCACATACAATGCTACTTGCGTGAGCTTGTTTGCTGATGACGTCACTGCACACAATTTGTGGGCGTGTACACGTAAAGGCTGTTTTCGTTTCCATAATTATAAAGTGAGCTTTGTGGCGTAATAAAATAAGTGTACAATAAATAAACAATAATCAACAATCACATTTAAAATAAAATATACTGGTGTTCAAGTATCACTGTAATGACTGGATTATTTCGTGAATGTAGCGTAGGTTATGGTCAGTTCTGATGTTAGCTTTTAGATGTTACGTTTACAGTTGTAAATATGCAAGCTGTTTGTTTCATTTAATTTCAATTTACTAGAATATCTGGCCAGTGTTGCCGTGCTAAACTGTTTTACTGCCCTTTATAAAAAGTTTTAAAATACCAAAGGCTCAAGACAACCCTACATGCATTCATAAGAATGCTTGAGCATGTAAACAGTGTTTTAATGATTACAGGTAGAAAGATGGGCTTTCATAACATGCAGTGTTATTTTCTTTGAAAAAATTATTTGAGGAATTCGAAATCTGAACTGTTGTGTACTAACATAAACAGTTCCCAGGTCATTTGCTGCCCGTTAAATATATGTAAAAAGGTGAACAGGAGAAGATTATGGCTTTTCTTCCCAACACTTATTAAGGATGTAATAAACAAGCAGGTATGTTAAACGAGACACCAGCAAGTAGCCATTTGAGAACTCATAATAATTTCACTTAAAAAGAAATCGTGTGTACACACGTACAGGTACAAAACTTTAAAAATATATTTAGGAATACACAGTTAAAATAGTCAGAAAATAATAATACGCATTTTAAGATTAAGTTATAATTTTGAAAGTGAAAAACAACTGACATTAGCCCTGAACAGCAAGAAAATACAGTCCCTCTAAAAATGTATGGTACACTTGCTTTGAAATATGTAGGTATAAATAAGTATATAATTATTTTTGCATACTTAGATAATTTTCTAACATTCTACCAGTAAGCATGGTTGATTTATTTTTCAAGTATTCTATACAATTATAATAACAATTGAAATAGAATTTACAGTTTTACGTTTTACATGTTATAGTACTTGCGGTGTTCAGAACTTCTTGTTAGATATTCCCTTTCTTTAGCTTTAACAATAGAGTAATTCAGTCCCTGAGCCTTTTGTCACTAAAGGGGTAATGTTTTTCACCTTCTTCTGGAACCCTTTAGCTCAATTTTGCTGGTTGTTTTATGTTTTTTTCACTCATCTTTCCAACTGCTCCACATATATTCTATTATGCTCAAATCAAGGAACTATAATGGGGTTTCTATTTTTCTAGTTTCTAAATGATAACCGCATTTTCACACTGTAAGCAATGTGCTTGGGTCATTGGTTGAAAGTATTCGGTGGTTTCAAGTCACTTTCAGCACTTTGAATAATTTCCTTCAGTATTGAGCACTGCATTTGTTTATTGAACTTTCAATAAATTGAAGATTGCCCATGCCGAATCATAAACGCCACACCTCTATGTTTTTCAGCTGGTCTTAAATATCTTTTCTCATTATTTTCTCTCAAAAGCCGTCAAACACAAAAACACTTATCAGAACCGTAGATGTTAAAATTTTCTCTTGTCATTAAACATGACGGAATTTCAAACGTTTGGAGGATAATAAATGTATTTTTTTAATAAATGACATATTCTAATTTGTTCATTTTGCCTATCCGTTGAATTTTCCTGCTTATTCTTTCCTTATAATCAGCATATTTCTGTAAATATTTTCATAGGAATCATATTTATCTATCTCGGATACAATTGAAGTCAAGTTTAGGGACACAGATTTGTTCTGGAGTGCTAATCGCGTTCTTTGCTATTAGTGTCTTTTCTTCCGCTCATCTTTTCTTCAAGTGAACATAACAATCACCAAGCAAGGTTCAGCTTCTCTGAACATTGAGTTGCACATCACAGAACCTTCAAAAGTGAACATATCTGAGATGTGCGTTCAAGTTTATATAACGTGCTACTAGAAAGTATAAAATTGGTATACATTTTATAATATAGTGAGCCGAGAAGCATTTATCTAAACTATTATCGCATATTGTACGGTATATGTTCAGTTTTTGAAAGCAATTGTAAGGCGTAAGCGTGCTACCAAGCAAGAGGAACTATAAAAGTATTTCTGAAAGTTTAGATGCTTGATATAACCAATCACTGTTATGCTATACAGTGTCGGGGGTGAAGCTATTCTGGAAACTGTGGAATTAATTGCATTAATATACAAATAATAACTTAAGCTGTGTTTCTTCTAAAGCACGGATATATGTTGTTAGTTCTCGTATTAAATCACAGCGAAGATCATGATTAAAAACAACTTGTTTATAGTGAATGGCAAATCCAATGCTGTGTGCATATGTATTTAAAATACAGCTACTTTAAACAAATAAATGGGCATTTCTGATTGGGTTGAAAAATGAGGCTTGAAGTAGAAAGTTTGAATTTTTACTTGTAAATTGTTAGTATAAATTCGAAAGACATATTTAGTGTAGGAAGGACACAGATGTGAATAAACAAGTTTATTTAAGACGGCATTTTATGCTTGTCTACTGAAATTATCTCTTTCCAACTGGCCTAACATGGCGATAGGTAGTATGCAGCAATATAAAACTATTCAGTTTTCCATAAACTTTTCCTCATAATGGGGAGGGGGAGCGGCAGATAAACGCCCACGCGTTGTTTTGATGCACTTATTCTGACTGGAATCTCGTACGCTCCTATATTGAAGTACAGTATGTCCCAGTCAGATTTCTACCAGCCACTTAAGCCGGCCGCGACTGCTGGCTGATCGCCCAGACTATGTCCTTATCAATATCTCCCCGCATATGAAATACTCGTTCAATTTTCATTAGTAAAAGCAAGACATAATCTTATTTTTATGTTAAAAATCAATACTAACGTGCGTTAGAGTAGATATCCAAACTAATGTTCGTCTGTATTGAGGCATTCCTGACATCTTCAAATAAAGTTAGTATTCACACGCAAAAGTTTCACTCCCAAAATTCTTCAAATTTCTGTTCTTCCCCTTCATCTACTGTGTAAAGGTGATTTATATTGATTCTGTCTCTTAGAGTTCCCACAAATAATAGTTGCATGTTTTTCATACATGAAGACAGTAACTTTATAGAAATAATTCTGTCCCTTAGGGCCTTTAAATAATCGTAGGCAATGTTAGCTGTGGCGGAATCTTGTTGAAAATAACAATGTTATGTCTCAACGGGTAGTTGTTAAAAAGATCTGTGTATGTCTTTGCGTGAGTTACCTCTTGAATATACAGTATAATGAAAAATATGGGCTTTTATTCGATTTGCAGTTTCAGCATGGCACACTGCAGTTTTTTCGTCATTTGATAGAACTTGGTGAATTAATCACGTATTTTCCGTTCTCCAGTGCCTATAGTTTTACGAAGAAATAATTATGTATATGAAAGAAAATTAGTAACTGTGGGTGAGAAATATTATGCAAATCCCAAATTCAAAAATTCATATAACTTAAGGGCCTTCAAGCTGCAAGGCTTCACTTTTAGCAACTTAGTGGTTCTATGAATTAAGTTTTTTAAAATGTCTATTTCCTGTGACACACGACCTAGAGATTTCACTGGAGAACGTTATGTTTCTCCAATGTCATCAAGTTTTTTTTCCATTAGAGTAGTTTCCTGTTAGAAATCTATTGATTATAGATTTTTTCCCTTAAATATAAGAATAAGTAAATGCACCTCGCTTGCCTGATCAGGACATAGGAGCTCTGCACAAGAGTGGTAGAATGTAGTCCATTTGTAACTTGCGCATCGATAAATTCGCGCACTGCATTATGCTAATTGGCGATGAAGGTAGTGATGACGGAGGTGAGATGATAATGGAGCAACAACAGAATGAGTAGCAGAGAAAATCGGTATACTCGCAGAAATACTACCCAGGGACCGCTTTGTCCGCTACTTACGGCCGCTTGGATCGAACTCGGAGTCACCTCGGTGGGAGGCCAGCAGTCACCTAAGAACAATTTTCTTACATTATCTGTATGAAAAACCGGAACATCGGGAGGTTTCTCTACAAATTGTGTTTCTAGATTCTGTTTTCACATTTCAATCCACTAAATTTAATTCCCACATAATAATAAGATCGCTTGCACATTAAGAGCAGTTTTCAACGCACTGCAAGAAACACGCCAACTGACTTTAACACAGAGCTGAAGTGAAATATGACTTTGAGCGGGGAAATTACGAATCGATAACTCTGGTTAACTCGATAACTCTGGATCGATAACTGGTCGGTCTGTCGGCCTGCCGGGCCGGCAGGTGTGGCCGTCAGATGTGTGACTGGGACGTATGGTTGGTATGTATGCTTTTGAGGAAAATAGACTTCATCTAAAAGTATTGCAATTTCCAATGGGTCATTTTTATATTCCTGAAAAAATTTAAGGCGACATATTGTGAAAAAATTCTTTATCATGTCTTGGACAGCCGCTATCCTTGGCCACTTAAAACGATGAACGTGCTGTGTGCCGCGGATCTGGGAGGTTATTATAAGCAATCGGCAATTTCACAATATTGAATGTCTACGCTCGCTCTTGTTCCATCAGCGAGATGCTGTTCTGGAGTGCGCTGCTACATTCTCCAGTACCAGAAGTGTTCATTTCTCCCTCTCCTATAAGCACTGTGACCCCAGATGTATTATTTAATCTTTTAAAATCATGTACAATTAAAACATACCCGGATAGTTATAAATACGGGGAAGAAGATATAATTCTGCTAAAATGCTCATAATATGAACAAGTTTATAACATCATTGTTGAAAAAAATTCCTTTCTGTAGGCCATCTGCGTCAAAAGTCCAAGAAAACTGTTATTTTTTAAGTCCTGAATTAAACAACCTTTTAATGTACATATTTTTCCTTACTCAAAGGCTGCTTGGGAGAAAATTTGGAGTGACTTATACGAACATGATGCTTTGAAAATATTTAATTTAAGTGGTTTCAAACATGATATTCATTGCAGTGCACGATAACTGCTGTTTGGAGCGTCATCCGAAAACAGTTGCTCCGAGGTGACGGAGATTATTTTATGTGCCTGCCACATTTGGGTTTAGACTGAAACGTATGCATGCAATATTTTAAAGCAAGGAATGCATAAGGGTATTATTATAAAACGTTAATATTCCTATGGCCATAAATAAATTAGCAAAGTATTTTAGAACAAGCGCTATAGTGTTTTCAAATCACTTTTATTGACACAGTACAAACTGTATTTTCATTAATACATTTTGTCCAACGTGTTATCCATTTCAGCTAACTTTACCAGTAACGAACTGCCTACACCATACTTATATCGCTGCAGGAAAATCATCTCATTGAAGCAAACACGTAATTGCGGTTTTTTCGTAGGGCTTATCTTCACAAAGTACGAGAGGCTGCAAAACATGTCTTGTACTTCACAACAAGGGCAGGCAGTTGCTGCTTTCAGTTAGCAACGCACTTGGCATAACACAGGCAATTATCAAAATTGCCTTACTCGTAGCAGATAATGAAAGGATGTAATGTAGTGGTGTGAGAACTCCCGACATTGCCAATTCAGTCATAAATCTAAATACTGTATTCTGAAATGGATTGCCCGATTCTAAGAGCAAGAAGAGGAGGATTTGGGGAAACCATGTCTGACAAGTTTGAGAAGATTTAAGTTTGAGGTCTCGATATTCGCGGGTCTCTTTTCATAATACCTAAACGAAGTCTGTCTTATATCACGGTGAACTTAGCATTGATTAAAACAATTTATATTTTTGGCATTATTCCCTTACATATTGTGTTTTTGAGGGAACGTAGGCTTTCACGGCCGGGGTCGCAGATATCATTAGATGTATTTTCCGGGCTGTAATGCCGTGGTCTGCTGGAGCTAGGAGTTCCAGACGTTTCGTTCACAACTGCGGCGGACATCTTTATTGGCGTGGACGAAGTCTCCTTGAAGAAGGCATCACTGCGTCAGATTGATATTGTGCTTTTCCTCATACATTTACGTTAATCATAATTCCTAGTACTGTTGTGATATTTTCCATTTCTTATTATTAGTTGAAGACATTATGTAAAGTTCTCTCCTACGTTTATATCAATACTAGTTTCTCGCCACACTTATAATTGTTTTATCTTAAAATAGTTCCTTTTCTATTTGTGTTATTTTAGAGTACAATGTCACATGTTATTGTAACATTGACACGAATATGTCATGAATACGACCTCGCCGCTTGTCTCGCGGCGCGCAATCATCTATTTTTTTTTCTCAAAAACTACAGTAGCAGGTCCCTAATTAGCTGTAAAGTGAGTTAAAATGGAAACAATTGTATGAAAGAAAGAAGTTTACTTTCGGACGTTAAAAATCATTAATGTTGCACACTTATTAATTTACAAGAATGTCTTGCTTTTTACTGCAAAACATTTATGCTTTTTCTTCGACTGCTCTTACAAAAATCTGTACTATAAATACTCAAGTATTCTTATCGTTCTTTATTTCAATTTCAGTCCTTCATTCATCTTTGAAAGGGGATAGGCTCTTATAATATTTTATTTTGTTGACTATATTTTAGGTGTACGGAACGTTATGCTAACATGGAAGTAGTGTATGCCCCTTTTCAGGTGATCTTTACTGCATTACCGATCATTTAGGGATAGGGACAGGCGCAAGCCACCCCGCGCAAAAATCAGCGGAAAAGGGACATATTTTTAATTATACATATTATTATATACACTATTAATAGAATTTGTGTGGGGAAGAATACTTTCAGTACGGGTATACTTTCATGGACAAGCATACTTTTCAGTGGTAAGCATACTTCCAGGGTAGGAATGGTTAAGTAGCGAGCATTATTTTATTGATTATGCATATAATTACCCAAAATGGAATTCTAAAAATGTGTAACATGTTGTGTTGTTTAAAATATATTAGCTATAGAATAAACAAATGTAAAAATAATTTTCACTCACATTGAAAATAATAATAGTTTTGCAATGCTAAAGTGTTTGTTAATTTCCAATATTTAAGGAGGGAGGTAGGAAATAAGTGGCAAAAATAAGCTGTGAAAATATAAAATAGCTTTTACCATATATCTCAAACGAGCTCACGCGGGAGCGCGTACACTAGACAAGTTTATACCTTCTCTGGTGCCACGGAGGGCCGCCTGTCTGAGCAAGGAATTTCTTTTAAATTCCATACGCTAAAAGATTTTCCCTTTACCTTTTCATGGCTTTCAGGATGGTTTATAATGTTTACATTTTATAAAAAAAAAGAAGAGTAAAGTAAGAAAGAAAGAAAAAAGATATGATATAAAAATATTTTCACACCGTTATTGGCTTTTAACATACAACCACGAATATTAGAAAAAAACAAATTAACTTTGTAAATATAAGTGATGTTGCGGTAAAAAAATCATTTTGTAGTCCGTCGCAGAGTACGTCTACTTCCGTTATGCTGCAAGCAAAATATAATTTCAAGTGGTATGTGATATTTACTAGTTTTTGCCCCTTTTACCTTATAATGACATTTTAAAATAGGAGGTGGACATGTTGTGTGGATTTAAAATATTTTAACTATGGAATAAACAAATGTAAAAATAATTGTCATTTATATTGAAAATAATACTAATAGTTACGCTACAAGTAAAATGCTAAATTGTGTAAATGTTTGTTAATTTCCAATATTTTAGCACGGTGGTAGGAAATGTGCTGCAAAAATAAGCTGTGAAAATGTAAAACAGCATTTACGATGTATTTTAAATGAGCTGGCCCTGAGCTGTTTCGAAAAGGACTTTCTGCCTGGAACTAAGAAAAAACGAACACGAGTATGCTATATAGAGTGGCAGTGGGAAGGGGAATGTCACGTGACTGATGGCGAGGAGGAAGTACTTGCTCTATTCACTGGTGGTGGGTAAAGGGACGAGCTGCTTAAACAAAAAGATGAATATACACGGTCCTGAAGAGCTGAATCACCCCAATAATATGTTAATAAATACAATACACCTGTTTTGGGGCAAATGGATGTATCCCACGACCGTTAAATCTTGTTCTGTACCTTTACGTAATTGTAGGCATGTCGTGGTTCGAGTTACACCCCAATTCAACCCTTACGCACTTCATAACCCTCTCTTATCAACTAGGCCTATTCTAACCAAATTCATAAAATTTACTTAAAAATCTATGTCTTTAATTGCCTTTCAGTGCCCTTGGTATGTGTTATTGTTGCGTCAGCTCATTTTCAGTCCACGGTTGCGTGTATCATTTTAATTTTAATGGCACAGCACTTCGCCCCTTCACCAACAGATTAAGGTTTTGCGACACTTCTGATGCTACTTTATGCAATGTGAAGACTAACTACGGTTCTAATTCTAACTTCTAATGTTTTCTCATACCTATTTCTATAAAATTTTACAAAAATATGATAAAAACTCCAATTTTCAGAAGACGTTACCCTGCTACGTAATAATGTTTTCTTATGCCTATTTCTATAAAATGTCATTTTTTTCAAAGTTAATATTTTGTTTCTAAAATTTGCTGCTGCATGTTAAAAGTAAATGACAATTTGAAAATATTCTTTGATTGCAACACATCTTTTTTTGCACATCTTTTTTAACAGTTTCTTTTTCATTTTTTTCTCAAACGGGCATATTTATTTAATTTCAGTGCGTCGTAGCTTTTATTATTGGTGGGCATAGCAGTCCTTTTTCAGTTACCCTTAGCGTATATCATGTTACTTTCAATGTGGTCGAACCATTTCGTCCCTTTATGCAGTGTGAAGACGTTACATTTCTAAGTACTAGTGTTTTCTTACGTCCGTTTCTGTAAAATGTTTCTAAAATATGACAAAATGCAAAGTTTTATTTAATATTTCATTCCTATAGACCCCGTCTATAATTGGAGTTGTTCGTAGACACCAAAATAATTGAACCATTTTCGAACTTGTTTTTTCAAGGTATGAAATTTTATTTAACTTTTTCGTAATAAAAATCAATTGTTGAAAATATTTTTAACTGCAGCATAACTTCTTTTTGCAAAGTTAAACATTGTAACCGATTCTGTTTAATTTTCTTGGAAACAGGCATTTTTTTTATTTAATTTCAGTATCGTAAGTGTGTATTTTCGCTCGCCCCATTCACCCTAAATACGCAAGTTTTACTTCACAATCAGATAAGGTTTGGTACCGACCATTCTTGTTACTTTATCAAAGTTTTTTTTAAATAAATGTCCTTAAATAGTTACTTAAATTACTTGTATAAGTACTATCGTGTACTGTCGCTAGCCAGTCTCCGTAAAAACGTAAAGTTCACTTCACAATGAGATAAGGTTTTATATCGAAAGTTCTTGTTACTTTAAAATTTTTTTTTTGCCTGTAGCATAACAGAAGTAGTACCTACTATGCGACAGACTTCTGGTGCGACAGCACTTATTTGCCTAGGTAAACATTGTAAACCATTCTAAGTTCATTAACAGGTAAAGGGGAAAACCATTTAGTTCCTATATTTAAAAAAAAATCCTGACCCCGTAGTAAAAGGCAAAACATTGTAAACCACTCTAAATGCCATTGGCAGGTAAAGGGACAAAAACCTTTCCCTCCTACGTTTTAAAAGAAATGTTTCCTGTGTCAAGGTAAACATTGTAAACCATTAAAAATGCCATTAACAGGTAAATGGATAAAACCTTTTTGCCCTTACAATTACCTGTCTCAAGGTAAACAATGTAAACCACTCTAAACGCCATTAGCAGGCAAAGGGAGAAAACCTTTTAGCCCTTAGAATTTGAAAGAAGTTCCCTGTTCAGACAGGTCGGCCCTCCGTGGAGCCAGAGGAGGTATAAACGTACGCCCTTGAGGTGCACACCGGTGCCACTCGACTTTCATCTGTTGGGCACACACGCTAGTAGACAGATGAAAACCGTGGCTGAAACAGCTCCCGCGTCAATTCGTTTGAGATATATCGTAAGTGCTATTTTATATTTTCACAACTTATTTTTAACCTATTTCCGACTACCATCCTAAATATTGGAAATTAACAAACACTATAACATTTCATATCTATTATTACTATTTTCAATGTAAGTGAGTATTATTTTTACATTTTATTCCATAGTTAATACGTTTTACAACCACACAACATGCTACACATTTTTAGTATTCCACAATTTTGGGTAATTATATGTATAATCAATAAAATAATGCTCGCTACTTAACTATTCGTACCTTGAAAGTATGCTTGCCACTGAAATGCATGCTTTTCCATGAAAGTATGCTTGTCCTGAAAGTATGCTTCCAACACAAATTTAATTAATACTTTATATAATGATACGTATAATCCGCTGATCTTTGCCGCGGGATTGCACACCACTGAATGTCGGTAAGGATGCAGTCTACAAGTCGGTAATGCTAATGCCAAGGTCAGTAATGCATCTACATGTTGCGCGATAGGCTACCCTTACGCCTAAAGTTCGGTTATACAGCTAACTGGAATAAAGATGACCCGTAAAGGGGCATTAAGTACAGTTGAAATATATACAGACTATTAACTAACTATACCTCAAAAGTGTAATAATTTATAGAGGGTGTTGGGACATCAATTTGAGGTAGAAAACCTATAGTTTTTTCTGTTCAGATTTCAAAAGTATGACTCTAAGATTCTAAAAGACTGGTACCCCACTGAATACAGGAACTTCCATTCGAAATGATACCATGTATAAAGGCGGGAAGTTTAGCATGTTTCGTGGGCGTGGTCGGTATGATGCTGGCGTCAAGTGCAATCTGATTTTTTAAAAAGAATTACAGTCTTTGTACGAGCGTACTTCATTGTAAAATCATAATAAAAATATTCTGCAAGACAGGAAACTAAGATCTTCAAAACCCAAGTCTGCCTCCTATCCAGGAAGTCATACAAATAGCTATCTGTAGACTAACCTACGTTACATCACAGTGTTCCTACCGTCATATGATTAGTCCGAAATGTTACAGATTTTTATATCCCTAATTATCAGTTTAGTTATTTTATTTAAGGACGCTCTTCAACCTCTTTGATCATTATCCTCCCTTTCTATTCAGGAAGTGAAAAGGCCGGATGTTTATTTCAGGGGTTTCTTCTTTCAGGTTTAAGATTCTTTTACGTACCGTAAATTTGCTACTCGGGACCAACTATTTTACACCTCTTCCAAAGGAAGCTATAGTTAGAATTTTTATAGCCGAAAATATCCATCGACCAGGGAAATATGGTTACCCCTAGACCACCAGGATCGACATTAAATCTTGAGTACGCTGATGATGAGCTATTGAAAAATCGATATTTCCAAGCTCGCCTAGTAAATGTAATAAAACTCTAAGATAAAAGCTTTTTTTGCAGCATTGCGCTTTAACACTAACTTATCAGCCTCTAATTTAAATCTTTTGTCACAACATAGCTCCGTTATTTTTCTTCATGGACCATAGCTTTCCTACCTAAAATTGCTTGTTTAAGACCCCTATACAGTTTGAATATATTGTAGTGTAGCTCATTAACTTCTGATATGTGTGAGTGCTTGGGTGTAAAATATGTACTAATTATGTGCTTGGGACGCATTAATGTTTAATTAATACGACCTTTAACGGCCAGGTATATTACATTTCATTTATTTTCTGCTTTGCTGATTCAATATGAATTACCAAAATGAAATATACCATTAATAAAAAATAATAACATTTAACTGCTTTTCTTGTATTTGAGCATATTATAGCACTAGAAACTTGTAATATTTTGAAGTAAATTTCTCCTGAATCCGAGGAAATTCTATAAATTTCGTTGTAATATTCACTGGACACAAGTTAAAAATTATTTAACATAATTTTAATAAGGCTATATCATCTTTTCACCCTTCTATACTTATTGATTGCTTAAAATGTGTTTTAACACCCCCTTTTTGGCTGAAACATCTATGATGACATTATTCATTAGTATGTCTTCATTTTTGGCAAAATGTCTGCTTACACGCCTCATGATCATTTTTTTAATAAGGCATTGCATAAATATTATGAAAGTTGCAAGTATTGCCATCCGCTATTTGAAATTCCGACGTCAGCTTATTATTTTCTTATATTACGTTTAACCTACCTTATAACATCGAAGGTCTAAAGAAATAATGGTGCAATTAGTGCGTAAAGGAACCCTGAGACAGCAAATCTTGACCTTATCTGGCATTTTCCTTTTCAGGGCAAGGAAAATCTTCGGAAAAAAACTTTATGCGGCAAATATCTGGCGGGATTTGAACCCTGGGATCTCCGGATTTCGAGGCAGACATATCGGCGACAAATCACAGAGGCGGTCGACTTCAACTTAGAACGTTGTGTTTTGCTAGCTATATAGTACAGTGCATGAACTAAACTTTTCTGCATAGAGCTATGTTTCTAAAGCTCCATAGAAATTGTAAACACTATTATTACTAAAATAGTTGGTGAGAGAGTGCTATATCAAGGAATAAGTAATGTTATGGAATCATTAAGAACTGTTTTCAAAATAATGTCAAAGTAAGGAAAATTACTACTGTAAAATAAATGTAAAACTTTAAGTTTATTTTAGTTTAATTTTAGTAATTAAACCTTTTAAAAATTTGCATGGTTTTTTTTAAAGAAGTTGCCTAAAATTGGCAATTTTTCAAGCTGTTACAAAATATTCGCGGATTCATGCTCTCTATAAACAGTATTAATATTTATTTCATTATATTTCTTTGCGCATAATGCGTTTTATTTTAGAGCTCTGTATTAATTAAAAAATGTAAGCAATATTTTTTCTTTCTGAAGCAATATGGTGCTCGAATACTCAATACGCATCAAGTCTTCATCTGTAATATATATTATAGATATATGAACATACACACACACACACACACACACACATATATATATATATATACATACATACATACATACACACATAAAAAGAAGTATGTTTTTTAAAATATTTTTACATTTATTTTAATTTAACTTTATAATCTTCTATAGTAAAGTAATATAGTATATTCATTTCAGTCTTCTGTATAATTTTCTTCCAGTGTTACGATAAATTGAAATTTGTTGAGTTTACATGCAAATTATTAATCACCAAAAATTACCATTTTATGATTTTTCATTATTTCTAAAAAAAATGCATGTCTATATGAACGTAATAGTAGCAGCCTACGTTTTAAGTTGGTTACAGGGTCGTTTCAAAGCCAGCTGCGAAAGCAGAGGGCGCATGTTTGAACCATTATCTGGCTAAGGTGCCTGGTTAAAATTTATGATCGTAGTTTGTCATCAGGTGGTAGCTTTGCCTTTTCTGGTTCCTACTCAGTTAGTGTGAATTTAATTTATTCTTCATAACCAGGAAAAAACATTGTTCTAAATATCCAGGTAATTGGTATAGCTTATGTGAACCGAATCTTCCAGGCTGTAAGACCATGGTTCATTGGGATTCTTCTCCTTCATCTTCTCAAAGATTATGTCTGCAAGTGCGGTGGGCATCGTGAGAGGTTACGTCTCACTGCCGCGTCTCCAAGAAGATTACGGGGACCATACCACCGCAGTCGTGGACGAAACGTCTGTGAAGATGGAGAGGAATTGCATTTGACTACGACCTTACAGCCCTGAGAATGAGTTCACATAATTGACAATGCTCGTGAAGGACTACGTTCTACAATTGGTCTAACTGTCTTTGAGAACGCAAAATGAAATCAACATCGTGTACACTGAGTTACTTTAACAGCTGTCATATTTCAAAAAGCTTTGATCAACACTGGATCGTTTTAGTTAATGTACAAGATACATGTTTTTATCTTAAGTTAAACGTCGTTTACTGGATATGAGTTGACTAGCAACTTGGCATCAGAAAGTTCGGCAGATCTTATTTGTATGCAAATATTAACATTAAATCAACATATTTTAGTACTCAAAGTGTTTATTTATTTGGTTTATTTTCGTACGCACTTTAACACCTCAATCACAGCGTCTCATTCAATTCAGGGCATGAAACGGCCGACAAATTTTGCTCAGAGGCCTCTTCTTTCATACTTGAGGATCTTTTACGTGCCGTAAATCTACGACACGGGACCCACTGCTTCACTTCCTTTACGAAGGAAGCCATACTTAGGATTTTTAAGCTCAAAAATATTCGTCGAACCTTGCCGGGGTTGTACCACGATCTTAGGTATGTGAGGCAAGTATG
The DNA here is from genome assembly GCA_030762175.1 of Metallyticus violacea. NCBI lineage: Eukaryota > Metazoa > Arthropoda > Insecta > Mantodea > Metallyticidae > Metallyticus > Metallyticus violacea. The sequence goes on along the minus strand of CM060846.1, from coordinate 182,963,698 downwards.
GTTACCATTAGAAGTATGTTTCTGTGCCAGACATAATATGCAAACAATAGAGCTGTAAATGACATATTGGCAGATAAAAGGTTTATTGCAACTACATGCATACACGGTGCCTTAGAAGAAAAATAGATGTTCGATATTGTTTCAGTCTGAATCCAATAATACAAACGCCTGGCGTAGAATGTTTTTCATACTGTAAAGCGGCAGAAGGGTCAGTGCCAGTGAGGGTCAGGGCTACAATTTGGCCAGACTTTGAGAGCTATCTTGGCATAGAGTCTGCTACTATTGCTTTCCTTACTTCCTGCTCCTAAAACTGCGTAGCCAAGTAATTAACTTTCTGTTTACTTCTACTAAAGTAGTAAAATGTTTTTGAGATATGCGATCATTTTAATTTCAAACTAGAGTTGGTGTTTTTTTTAACATAATCTATACAACTATAAAATAAATTATATCATATCCTGAGTAGTGATGGCTAAGAACGAGATTTTACATGCTAGCACACCTGCTTGGAACACGCACATAAGCATACAACTTATTTGGCTTGTAGACAAATTAGTTTGTGAACTTCCATTAACAACAACACGCGAGGTGTGCCGAGGTCAGCTCTATGTTTTCCTTATGAAAACAATTGAAAATTCGCGTCCACTTCTTGTCATTCACCAGATCCAACTTCAGTTACGTTGGGATACGTTGCGCGGGTCATGCTTGACCAGAATGTTTCCTCATTCTGAAATAATGAAGGCTAAGTAACAAGCCAACGGCGGGTTTTGACTTCTCTTTCGTCATCATTTCATTTTATTCCTCAAAACAAAAATCTTTGACTGACTGCATGTAATACTTAAAGGTAAAGAAATATGCTTATAGCAGTTTGCTTCCTTAGTGCCATTCATATGCATAAGACCATCGGCCGTGGAAGTGCGTGTGAACATGCCACTGCGTGGGCTGGATGGACAATAGAGATAAATGACCATACGCATTGAGCACTAAACGGATGCCATATGTGGGCTGATTTACCCAACAGATATTATCTGACTCATCTCCTCATGGGCAGAGCTCATGTCTCACTTTTTAACATACACTTAAAACATTAAAATCCATCGTATATTTCTAAAAATTAATACCATTTGAAGGTGTGCCAAGTATTTTAAAATTAATCCAGTGAAGTAACGCAAGAAATTAAGTATTTGGGGTCATATGTTATGCTTTGAATAGCTTCTTACAATTAACACCCTTGACTTTTTTGCTGTTAACGTGCTATGCCGATTGTTTAAACTTCTTGTGCTGTAATTGTGTCGATAATGGATAATGGCATCCCACTCTTCGTCATAATATTGGGAATCATAATCTTTCAGTTACTACCAAAATGTTTTGCTCATCGCAGGTTCTAGAAACCTAAGTAGCCGTAAGATTGGAGTTAAAAAAAAAAAAACAGAAACATTTATGTTTAAATAGTATTAGAAGGTATTAAATATTAAATATAGTATGAAAACATGCTTAAAGTAAATGTAACGAGTTCTTTAACTTTCTTATATTTCACTAGTGCAACTAATCTTTAATGCAAATGTTTTCTCTTTGTTACAGGATGAATTCCACCCTTTCATTGAAGCACTGCTGCCCTATGTTAAGTCGTTCTCGTATACTTGGTTTAATCTGCAAGCCGCAAAACGCAAGTACTTCAAGAAACACGAGAAACGTATGTCCCTTGAGGAAGAAAGGCGGTGTAAAGAGGAATTGCAGGTATGACATTGTCTTACATTATGTTTTCTGAAGAAATTATTTACAGTACAACGGATAGCCCCGACTAAACATGTTTTCTTCATTCTATTGGATATGTTGTAAACTTAATTTGTTATTTTTTAATTGTGTTTAATATGCGTTTTAACTACCGAGGCATCACAGGCGTCACTGATGATACATGAGATGAAATGATAATCTTCGAGAGTGTTTTTTTAAAGGAAGGAAGCGTTCCATACCTATATTTAGGGTACCTTCCCGGTATTTTTCACTTATGGGGATTGGGGAAAATCTGAAAAAAATGCTTAGCCAGTGAGGACGGTCCTGGTGGAAATCGAATCCCAGACCTCCTGCTCGAGAGTCCGTGCCTTAATGACCTCGGCCACCCATGGCGGTGGTTTTTTAATGAATGTCCATCTCTAGCTATATGTGTTTCCATTTAAATCGTAAGCTCTTTCCCTGTTCCATCATGTTTAGGATTGTTGTGTATATTCTACGCATAGGTATTTTCTATCATTTCCCATATATGATTTTGTGAGTCAGCTGTATACGTGTGTAATAATACGTTGAAACATTTCCATTAATGATCTGATAGTCCTCAAAAAATCTAATTCCTTCGTAAGGTCAAACTAATCTGTTTTACTTTCTTTATCTATATACAGGGATATCGAACTTAAAACAGGCCAGTATATAATATATCGGCCATTTTTAGTATTAGAAGAAAAACCTTCAGATCGAAGTTGCATGGCTTGACATCATAAGTGGACATTTCTTGCGAATATCAAAGTCAACTTTGTTATTTTAAATGGATTAAAAAACAGCAATATCGCATTATGTCCCTCTTCAAATCAAACCACTTTTTTCTGAATAATTTTCTTCTGTCAAGTGCTATGAAGGTTGCCCGTTTTAAGTGCCCCATTCTATATTACACAGGTGTAACAAAAAGGCTTGTCAAAATTTTGGAGAAACTTTCTTGCACATAGAGAGTGCAAGTTTATTGTGTAAACATAGGTCCGGAAATGGTTTATTTAGTTGTTACATCCATTTATCTACAACTCCGCTTACACGGTGTGATATGCAAGTTAAATAACAGCAATGCTGTCTTGTGGCAACAACTTCACAATAGAATTGTTCCTTAATACGTACAGTATGTAACATTCGCTTTTACCTCTCGTTACGTGGATAGGGGTGTTGTAACCTAGCTTAGTTCCTAGTTCCACCGTTGTTGTGGTCCCTCTGTACCGCGTAGTCCACTTGTAATGCTACTCACTTCATTGCTTAACGTAGCACTGAACACGTAGTTCTGTGTGTTTGCTGCCCAGTTACAATAAAATGAGCCATCTACATGCGGAGTTAGCAGAAGTAGAGTATGCCTCTTCTCCGGTGACGTACCAGCTTCTGCTACTAGCACCATAGTGGTCTCGCACACAGTAGCCAGCAACAAGTACGAAAAGGAACATTATTTTTAAATATATAAAATATATTATATATTATATATAATATATATATATATATATATATTTTAAATATATAAAATGGTAGTGAGTTTTGTTCCATACACATTATTTACAAAAATAGCGGGCAAAATTATTTTAAAATATATAGCATATGTCCATTTGGTGAACGTTACACCATTGTTACTGTCTTCGTCGCTGCTGCTCTGGGTTTGATCCTCGAAAGATGTGGTGACGCAGGTGAGTACCGTGTGAGAAAAATTGTTGAGCTCTTCCTGGGCCAACAGAATTGAGATGGGGATGACGAAATCGCCAATAGCTGAGCTGGAGAAGCACCCGCCGGCGTGATCTTATAGTCTAGGGCTCGAGTCTTGGTGACGCTACCGAGGCAGATGGTACAGCGAGCGTCTGTACCGTACTGGAGTACTTTTGAAGGCAAAAATCTGATTTCCACGACCTCGACGTTGCTGGTGGCCAGTTTGACGGTGACTGTTTTATCCTCGTCAAGGGAGGAGATTTCCGAGGACATCAGGTTGATATTTGCTGGGTACTCTGCGCTTGTTGTGACGTAGTTATGGTTGTCAAAAATGAGTTTGAGAATGACATTGCTGCCTGTTCCCACTGGGTCACTTTGGCAAGTTATGTTTTTACGTGGGTGTTCATTTCACGACGTGCCTTCGGAAACTGTTTCGGAGAACCTCCTCTCCTTGGTACACCATTTAAAAGGAGAAAGAGATGAGTTTGTTGACAAGCTCTGCACCAAAGTTGTTGAATCTTGTAGGTAGAAATACTTCTTTCCCGTTCTCGAGACAGACGAGCATTTTGGGCCCGTTCTTGGTAGAGATGGTCCGGACGCCTTGCACGATGTACGGCACGTTCGGCTTTAGCGTAGACACGCTGAACATAATCAGAGTTACGCGACACTTTAGCTAGTTGGCTAGCGCGTCGTGGATTATATTGTTTGCTCCACTGGTTTCTCAAGGCTGACGCACATTGCACGTGTTTTGTAAGAGGAGGCGGTCCGTCAATGTGAGTGGTGAAGGAGGGGAAGTTTTAATGCTGGTTGCAGTGACGATAAGGCGCGTAAACATCTTTTGCTTCAGGTGTAACTTCTAGCCATAAGGCGTCCACATCTATAGGTGAATGATGTGTAAAATGGCGTTCCCCTCAACGGTTAATGGATGACTTTCTTTGGGTTCCATCATTACGAGACGACGACCATTTTGCAGAAATTTTAGCACAGCTTCCATGCTCGCTGTATGGTAACTCATAAAGGGTGGGGATAGCGAAAACCAGCTCTGGCACATGGCGTCGCAAACCTGTTGGAACTTGCACATCATCATCATCATCATCATCATCATCATCTTCAGGTGTTCTGTCCAAACATGCAAGTGGGTCTGGCGCCACAGTGCCGCAAACCTGTCTGTTCATGCAAAGTTACCTTTTCACCTTTTTGATGAATTGTGACTTTAGAAAATTTTCCATTTCTAGGAATACTCTAAAGGCGGCACAACGAATGTACCTTGTGTATTGAGTATGATTAATTTTCTCAAACAGCTCCCCATAAACGTGGGTGTGAAGCAGATACTTACGATAGGCCATTATTAATTTTGTACTTCTGCTTCTACTTTCTTCTTGAGATAGAAGATGGTAGACATTCGCTGTATGGTTTCTAGTGTCCTCCATTCTCCCATGTTCAGAGATATGCAGCGTAGGTCCATTTTGATGTTAATGTTTAAAGAACCACATACTTTTTTAAAAGGTATGGATAGTCGATTGTTTCGCTGCCTCTCTTTTAAATAACAAGTCAAACTCTGAATAGTAGGTATTACCTCAACAAGTACCTGCCACTTTGTCGATTTCATTACCACAGGTTTGCATCGTCCACCTACGGTGCACTTTGTGTGGGGGCATAAGCGAAAACCCTAAGCACACATGCTTGGTCTGGTTCTTTTATGATTTGAAAAAACATGTTGGCCGACAGCGTGTGAAGTGAGAAACGGTGTTGTTCATAGGACTTAGATTAGAAGAGAAATAGTAAGGGTAAATTAAGTTTCTGTACAACCCGACAGAATGTCACAGTTGTGTGTGGTATTACGATACATCAGTGGGGATAAACCGGTTGAAAATGCATAAAATTTGTTGCAGTTTCTGAATTAACTGCAAAGGGCGTAAAGCGTACTTTAACAGCTGAATTACAAGATTTCCATATATAAACCAGAAGTTTATAGCACAAACGTACGCGGGTACTGCAGTTTTTTGGTGAGGAGTATAACTCTTCATAAAAGAGACCTTTCTCCACGCCATTTGGGTGTCATGGTTAAGTCCCTGGTCCACCCTTGTACAGCAACCACGATCCGCCACAGATTCCTATCAATATTTATGTATGAATTCCAACATTGCTGAAAACCACAACTGAAACTCAGATATATTTTCACTATTGCCCATTAATGCTCATTTTTACAGTTAAAAATACAGTTTGTGCAAATTATTTTGCTTTGTCAATCCGGAGAATTCAAACCACAAACTTGTATTATTATTTGGAGAGTACTTTATAGGAAGTCATACGTCGTTGATAATTTGTTTCTCTTAAGTGCTGCATTCCGTTGTATGAAAAGGAATGAAAACCCTCGTTTAATTATCGCATGTATGTGGATCGTCCCACATCCACTTATTTGGCTACGTACAGTACCACGAAAATGTTTTATTCGATATGAAATATATTTTTCTTTTGTTAAATTGAAAGTGTATCACCGCTTTCAAAATAGAAACGTAGACAGCAAACCATACCTCCGCACAATTGAAAATGTGAGCGTAAACTGGGCGACAAGTGGTAAACTTTCGTTTGGTTTTTATTACATTATGTAGTTATTTAAATAAATAAAACATGTGATGACCCTGGCACAAAACATACTTAATAGTCTAAATTATAGCATAGAATTTCAATTAAACTGTTGTCACAGTTATATTTATCTTTTAATAAATGGGATTGTGTGAACGAAGAAATGATGGAATGAACGTGAATTAGTACTTTTAATTTCTTTTATTAGTTTAATCAGTATCCATATCAGGTTTCATCATATCTTATAATTTGATAGATTCTAGTCTCATGGAAGTTCATAACCTTTGTATCTAACATCCAGAAGAAACATTATCGCAAGTATTTTGCATTATTTCGCATAACTAGTGACGGAATCTTTACTACCATAGAAGAGAAGCTGCCTTAACATTAACCATGCATTGAAACGAACTTCGAGACTCTGCCTAGCGTTCCAAGTAGGTTTCCTACCCTCTCCCTCTGACGTCATGCGCCCTAGGTTGCGTCAAGCTTATGATTTCTTGTTAGCGAAAGAATTTATCCATCTCTACTCATAACTGTGTAAGGGCTTCTGTCATCCATGATGCACTGCACTTCGGCCCAAACATTGTCTATTGCGTTAAATCAGAGCCTCTATAAACTCAAGGAACGAGGGAAATATCTTGACGAGCCTGAAACTACCTCTGGTATAACAGATTTATGGAAGAGAAAATGTCCTGTATTAAACATTAAGTGACGGATATCAGCTTTATTTCAAATTTAAAAAGTAGTACACAATTATTTGATTCTTTGGATTCACTGAAAAGTTTGCAGACAAGTTCGATTTACCTGTTTTATGTAATTGCAAAAAGTGTGCATGTAAATATTCGAAGAACAAGCAAATGACAATTTCAAAGAATAAGATACATAGTTGTAACCTCCAGCTCTTATCTAAAATACATTAATAAGCAAATATTCTTAAATTTATATTCTTATATTTCTGCTTAAAATAATTCTTTTCTCTGGCTGCACGATGATGCACATTATACTTTCAAGTATATGGGTATATTACCATCGCCGTAGTCTAGCGGTTGCGTTTGCACTTCCCACACGGCGGACCCGAGATCGATTTCCGGTTGGATTGAATTTCTGAGGTTTTGCTGAGGTACTCCCTCAGTTCCTCATAGAATGCCGGGAAAACTGGGGCCACAACATCCGCTTAACTCATTCAGCCAAGTTATCCTTCATTTGGCACAATAAATCTTCTGTGAAATATTGCTATGAAGTCAATTGCCATTTTAATTTGTTGCAGAGCTTTTACTCCAAGCCAAGAAACCCCCTCCCTCCCAAATAAGCACTACATTGCCTTAGTGCAACATATTCTGACTGGAACCATGTGAGCTCAACAGAACGAAACATATATATATAGGAACTTGGTTTATGATGGAAATTACTTCCTCTACTGAAACCGTTACTTTTTATCACATAGAGGGTGTTAATGAGTTAACTGCAATTTCAAATAGAATTTATAAAGGAATATAAGATAAGCGATTTGAAAACGGAAGTCTATAATCTACCAGCTCAAATTGAAAAGTCATGACATTAACTTTTTAAAGAACCAGCACGCCACATTTAATGGAGCCTCCAATCGAAAGTATAAAATGAATAACCTACTCCACAGAAGCCTAATCTAAGTCTTCGAACCTACAGTTTGTCTTCTTATTCGTGTGGCCAGTAGTGTCACCGAGTCAAATTAGAGGTTTGCAATCCGCATCTCTTCATTAGTAAGTGGCGGACAGCAATCCAGAGTCGTCATTTCATAATACCATAACACCATCTATCGATAACGCGCTGTGATCCTTCGCTGCTGTGCTTTATGGGCACATTATAATTCGGAGTTGACTTGACGCGGCCACCCCTGCATTTTACCATATAGCTAGATGGATAACTCTCTCTAGATTAAGCTACATAACACAAAACCAGTTAACTATGTCAGTACCGTACTGCATTATGATTGTTCGAGATTTGAGAGATTTTAGCACTCATGTTTTGAAATCGTAATTGATCTATTGAAAGCCGGCGTTTTCTCGCTTGCAAAGTAAGTTTAACACATTCTAAGGAGCAATTTTACCCCATTTTGATTTAACACTATCTTATCAGCATCTAATTTCAACTTTTTTATCATCATTTAATTCTGTTGTTTTTCTTCGTGAACCACAAATTTTCCATCTCAAATTGCTCCTCTAGAACTTATACATAATATTTGAAATGTTTGGGGTGAAGGTTATTAACACTTGGTATGTTCATAATTTTTCTAATGATCAGGTGCAGTTACCTGAATATCTATTGTGCCAGATGAAGGATGATTCAGGGGAATCGAACCCGAATCCGCCGCATGGGAAGCTGGACTATGGCAGTGGTAATATGCATAATACGCTTGGCAAAATGCAACAAGAACTTAGGTTAATATATATTTGAGAACTCCAGTCCATGATGCCACATTAGCTGATTTCTCGCGATCTGGAAACTTTTACACGAGCGCTCAAGTTTTCGCACTGCTGAATAATTGATTTGTATGATATATTACTATTTCGTTCTCAATGAAGATGTGCGGTCGTCAGCAACTAGTTTCTTGTTAAATATCTTCGTTCTTGATTCTGTTTTTACTAACGAGATGCCCTTCTTGGGTCAATTCCATAACTAGTATCACCAATTCCTCCATCTTCAAGAAATATATTGTACACATCTTGATCTAAAATGACTAGTTTCTTCTATTTCTGTCGGTTATATATGCCATTGTTGCTCTAGAGGGTGTTACGATTAGTATTATCTTTTTGAGTTCAAGGGTCAACGAAGTGGGTATGCTAAAGTTTAGGTTCACCGTCCCCTCCTCCTCTTCCGCCCGACCTGGACGGAATAGACATTTCGTATGTATTGCCAACTTGATATATTAAACAGACACGGGTGGCCGAGATCGTTAAGGCACAAACTTGTGACTGTGAGATTTTGGGTAGATTCCAACCAGTACTGTTCTCCCAGACTGAGTTTTTCCTATCCTCAATAGAATCCGAAGATTTGGCCTCGTTGAAGCGAAGTCCATGCATTGCGTACCCGACTGTACGTGTATCCTGTATGAGGTACGCTGTGTATGGACTTCGCTTTTTGGGGCTCAAATCACCAGAATCTATTCCTCATCAATGGTAAATGCCGTGAAACACTTCTTTTCTAAATATTATTCCTTTCCTAATTCATTACTTCATCTGATGTATCATCAGCGCCCATCACCTTCGGTGCTTCTGTAGTGAAAACGGGCGTTAAACAATATTAAGGTATTTTATGTATTATTCCTTCAGCTTTTGCGAGAGACTATATACTAACCGTTATTCGTCGCCAAGAATGTAGCACGGTTTCTTCGTTTTCTGGTTATGCACGTTACGGGCTCGAATATTATTGATACGTGCGACTGATTCAACTGCCCAGCTGCTCATACTTTTTGGTGCAATGGGGAAGAAACACTGGAAGCCATCTTTGTGGATATTGCTCACAGTTAACCGCTGCCTTGTTGCATCGCCGTGGCACTCTTCAAAAACCAAAGGCATACCACAATATTACGCTAACATGTATTCTTTTATTCGCTTGTGTTTGTGTGGCTCTATTTTATACCCTAATTGCCAACGAGCATTTATAATGGCGGAGTTATTTCGGTCTCTATAAACTACTAGATTCTAGAGAAAAATTATAACATTAGCCTTTGCTCTAAAGAATTTGTTCAGAACTGGAGGTCTGTAAAACAGTCTAGCTCTCATGTTACTGTTACATTTAATGTGCAGCTACCAGCCAGAGTAGAAAGCAGGCACACCATCGTCCTAGTCTTAGCGTAGATCTTGTGGTGCCGTAGCAAAGTGACCCAATAAATCAATTTGTGCACTCCCTTTGTTTGAAACCATATGAACAACAATATAAGCACTTAGCTATGAACATTTCTTGCTAGTAATAGTAATGTACGAGAAACAGGCTAGATAGTGCCTGAAAGTCGATTGGTTTCTCGTCTTGTTGGTTAGTTTTGTATGCATAAATATTATTTTTGTACATTTTATATCACTTTTGTCCATATAAAATGATCCTGCAGAGCAAGTGCTAGATTTACTGAAAAATCTGTAAAGGTAATGAGGCCTAAATATCTGTCTCGCAAGTGCTTGTCACGTAGAGAGGAAAATCTGAGTGTCGTCTTTGTGGCATTTATTATAAAAAATGTATTTGTAAGCACATTTAAATAGTCTTTAGTTTAGATTCTGGCGTAGAGTCATATTTCTTGGCCCATGCAAGTGTTATTGTGATGCACATGAGTTACACTTGCACGACTAACATTAAATGACCTATAGTAAATCTTTTCTGTGGTTGTAAAGTCAATACAGAAGAGTCATGCCCATTTCAACCTGAAGAGATTTAAGAGTATTATGCTGGGAAAGTGTGTTTTTAATATCGCACTGCTAGCTTTGATGGTAAGCAGTAATAAAGAAATTTTCTCCGTGTATTGAAAGCAGTTTCACACATAACACGGCACTGAAGGATGCGATGTGGAAACTAGATGTGGTCTGAAGAAATAAAATTGAAAAAATGTGAACACCATACTGACACAAAACTATTTTTGTAAGGTTTGGAGTACGTTTTCTATTTTTGTAAGGTTTGGAGTTTTAATAATTGTTAACAGCAAGTCAAGAGCATGCCTAAGAGTGTACAGGAAAAAATATATGATTCTATCAGGACATATAAGAGGAAATGGGGTTATGCTAGTAACCATACAGTTGCACAAAGCACCATACGATATGTGTAATAATCATGAAATAATGGAATACATGAGACCAAGTTGTGGACCCTGATGCTCTAGTTTTTTTAATGGTGTTTAACACCCATTTTTACCACTATAGGAGGTGGACACTGATAATACATGAGATGAAATGATAAATTGAGAAAGAATATTATTTTAAGGAAGGAAATGTCCCAGGTCTAAGTTCAGGGTACCACCGTGGCATTTGCTATTTATGAGGACTGAGGAAAACCTGGAAATAACCTCAGTCAGTTAAAACGGCGGGATTCGAATCCCAGCCCTCCCGCGCACGAGTCCGCGTCTTAACGACTTCGGCCACCCGTGGCAGACTTTTTATTTTTTTAATGGTGTTTAACGCCCATTTTTACTACTGAGGCACTACAGGCGGTGGACATCGATGATACATGAAATGAAATGATAAATTGGAAAAGGATTTTTAAGGAAGGAAACGTTCCAATATTACGTTTAGGGTATATCTCCGGTATTTGCCATTTATGAGGACTGAGGAAAACCTGGAAAAAACCTCAATCAGGGAGAACGGTCCTGGCGGGACCTCCCTCTCACGAGTTCGCGCCTTAACGACCTCGGCTACCCGCGGCTGTCTGGTGCTCTAGTGGTAACTATAATTGCCTCGTAGACTGAAGGCGCAGGTTGAATTCCGGCCAAAGCCGATGGATTTTTTTTCGGACGTTAAAATCCTAAGTATGGATTCCTTAGGAAGGGAAGTAAAGCCATGGATTCGTTGTCATAAGTTGCGGCACACAAAAGAACCTCAAGACTTAAAGAGGCCTCTATGCAAAATTTATGGGCCGATTCATGCTCTAAATTTAATGGAGCGGTGATGACCCGAAATGTTAAAAAAAAAGTATGTAAATAAAGCAAACAAATAAAATTCATGCTCTAAATTTAATGGAGCGGTGATGACCCGAAATGTTAAAAAAAAAGTCTGTAAATAAAGCAAACAAATAAAATAAAGACAGGAAAGTATATATTGAGGGAAGACATTTTATGAGGGAACCGTTCTAGGTCAATATAAAGTGCCTACACGCCATTGCTCATTGATGAGAAGTGAAGAAAGCTAAAATAACCCCACTCATAAAGGTAGTCCTGGCGGGTCGTCCTCGGCCACCTGTAGTAGAGTAGTTTGTGGGCCTGGTTTCAGTTTCCAAGAATTGAGAAAATTTGTTTGTTAATGATGTTCTCACCGTGGAAAGGAATACGGATCTAAAATCAGTATGTTCCAAAGGTTAACAGGCAACTATTAGTGAATATAAATCTGACCAACAGAAGTGAGCATAAATAGAATTTAACATTATTACGTGTCTTTATTTCTTGAAAAAGTGAAGTAGGCTACTTGGAAGCGAGTATTCTTCTCTACTACGATAATCCCAGTTTTTCTCTATGATCAATGGATATGGGAAAACCCATGTTTTGGAATTAGGCAGAGCAACATATTCTTTTTATGTTTTACATATAGCTCATCACAGTTTCATACTCCATAAATACAACTCTTGATTACCGTTGCATATACACGGTCTCTTAGTGAAATTACGACCTGTAAAACAGCAAGCATCTCGATGCACAAGATCAAGATCTTACTTTGGCAGCGTTCATGTACACTACTTGTAAAGAAATATTCAAAAGTTTGCGATAAAATTCCAGATGGTGAGAAAACGGTAGCGTCGGTTGCTGGGCTAGTGTTGCGGAAAAAACCTGTTCGTGCTCTACGCGACCCTGATACAAGGCGGCCGCACCCACAGTTCTTTCGTTTTTATGGGGCGACATCAGGTACCTCCTCCAGTCCACACTTTATGTTTAAGGCTGAAGTTGCAAGCCAGGGTATGCAAGTTTTTGAATATGCCGTTCCTCAGACTTCTGAAATTTTACTCGTGATAGTTAGTATGTAATTTATATATGCACATCAGAGCGGAAGAATACAAATTTAGCTCTATTGTTATTTACATTTTAAAATAATGATAAACACTCGTAGCAAAAGTTCAGGCCACTTAGAGGTTATATTAACTGTTTTTATAAAATTTCTTTTCTGGAACAATATACGATTTATAGTATATATCCAAGAGAATTGTGTACCATCTTATAAACAATAAGAAAGTGCCAAGTCATTGGCTTTATTCCGTTATTTTATGATATGCTGTTGTTTCCCCCCTTCCTTAACGTTCCTTTCCTTGCACAAGCGGGCTGTTGCAAGTAATGGATGTAGAAAATTATTAATAACTAGTCGTCAATGACATTGATTAATTTTTTGCGGAAAAGTTGCATTATGCACATCTGTGGGCAAGTGTTCTCTTACCCAGTAACCTAATTATATAATTATGTTTGGGTTAAAGTGAACCATTGTAATATTTATGAGAACCAAGGGTATGCATTTAGGTGTGGCCTATGTAAACTGATGTATAATCCGGACATGCGAAAATGAGTCATAGTTAAAAATATTTGGTGCTGTGACCGAATAAAATGGACAAACCGCAATCTAGATCTCAAAATTCAGTTAACATGAATACGCCAGAAAATAATTGCATACTTCCCAAAAAATGACTCGATGCCTTTAGGGTAGACATGCGGAATTAGTTCCCTAATTAGGTACATTTGTTCACAGTGTTATCCCTACCCATTTGAAATAAATCTAAGTATGAATTATATAGAAAGTGGAACACGTAATGAACTTTCCTGATTCATGAATTATTAATGATTTCTTAATTAATATTTATTCATGAGCTTCAACAAGTGCTTATTTTGTAAGGCTATTTTCTGTTTTCTCAAATTCCTTAAACGGAAATATGAACGCATTTTACAGTTATATGACAGGTCCTTTCTTATGTGTGCATTAGCTACCAAAATATGTACATCATATAAATAATGCAGTTTACATTAAAGTTTTGAGATGTTCCTTCTCCTTCCTAGATTTGCTTTTCTTGTGTATCCTAAAGTACTTTTGGTTGTCTTATATCTCTGCTTCCATAGATAAAATACGTTTCCCTTTTAAGACATGGTGTGAAATTTTAACCTGAACTGTTGCCCACACTTAAGGCATTTCAAACATGCCAACAAAAGCTATCTGACGAAAGAACCCTCAACTCGCTACTTGGAATCGAAGCAAGCGTACTAGCCATCAAATTATAGTAGCAGGCTATTAATATTTTTAAACACTTCATTTTTTGTTAATTCGCCACAGGCTATTATTTTAATATGCCTTCATGTGTATACATATTTGTGAAAAGTGTCTTAAAAAATCATATTATAGTAAACACACCTATCAGAATATTTGCTCTTAGTTCAGAATTGTACAAAATTAAATACAAACCAACATCTTAACAGGTGAAATACAGTTTTTCTTTGCATAATAACTTAATAATGAATTTTCTGTATATGATAAAAATGATATATAGTGTTATTGATCAGCATTCTCTAAAGGGGCTGGTAATTAAAAACACTTAGCAAATGAAACTGTTGATGTATTACCGACACGTACGTGTACGGTGTAAATATTTGTGTAAATTTCAGCTGAATTGTATTATAAATAAAATAATAATAATAATAATAATAATAATAATAATAATAATAATAATTTAATTTTCTTGCACGCATTTGGCATCAAATTTATTTTCTTTTATCTGTCTTTTTCTTCTTTTTGTTGAAATAAAACCATGTTATCAAGTAAATAAAGAAAAATACTCGTTTTGATTGTAGAATTTTACGTTCAATGTTCACTATTGTTACAATACCCACATTTCATAATTATATTGCAATTTGGTGAAAGTTTAACCTGTTTAAACTTACTTGTAGTTCATATGGAAACCCATATATTCACATTGTGAATTAATTTGTGATACTTTCCATTTCCGCATAGTATTTCAAAGGTATTTCATTTGTTTCTATTTTTGTTGCTAATCGATAAAAGTTAACGCTTGAGTTGTATATCAAATGGCAAACACAGTAAAGTTATCTTCGTTTTCGTGTTTACGCAATGCATATGATGTTATCAATTTTATACACACAAAACACTTCAAGCTTTCTCACAATCTGGATGCCATTAAGAAAATAACGTAACAAATCATTTTTTAACAAATGAATTCTATTATTGTTGTTGACTGTCCATTCTCTGTAATATATTTATTCTGAAAGCGTAATGTTAAATACGAATTTAAAGCGCTGTGTTTATCTCATTAATTTCCAGGAAAATAGCAATAGTTTAGGAAAGTGGAACCCATTCTTCTATGATCTAGCTGGGGCACTGTTTATTTACCTCAGTCAAAACTAAACTAAGTGAATTTCAGGAATAAGCGAGAATCCATGGGTGAAACACTTCAACCATTATACTGTTACACTGCTGTGTACTCTATAACAGCAAAAGAAAATGAATGTGTGCCGTAGCGAAAAAAACTTTCGCTTGTTTTCAAAGCGACTATAAGCTATCACGAAAGACAGCAGTTTAGCAATCAGCTCTCCAAGGACCATATAAAATTATCCTCGCAGCCAGTTCATGCTCTACGCTGAGATTTGCCAAGAGGTTTCAACACCAAAATGTGTAAGTCTGTCTTGCACCTCCCGTACTGCGGCGATTATTATTATTATTATTATTATTATTATTATTATTATTATTATTATTATTATTATTATTATTATTATTATTACCACTACTACTACTACTATTACTACTACTACTACTACTACTACTACTACTACTACTACTACTACTACTGCTGCTGCTGCTACTACTACTACTGCTACGTTAGTTGTACGAGTAGCTACATTGCTAAATGTATTGCAGATCTTCAACAGTACCGGCTATTCCAGATATTTTCTCTTAAACAAGTATATCATACGAGTATTATATTGTACAATCGACAACACAATTTTGTTATAATGCAAGGACACGAGTAAATTTATGCCTTGAAAACATGAATTTTACCATTAACAGCAATTAAATTTAAATACTTCATCCAAATACAGAAACATGCGACATTTTTTCATTCTCCTTGAGTATTTTTTCTAAATTTGTACTCTGCTTTTTTTAGAACATTCCCAAACTTAAAATTATATTTCGCTGTTACCTATCTACATTCCAACTGCCTCGTCCGGTCGCAAACGCATACCCATGCTCACGCCCTAAATAAAAAATCTGTGGGATAATTATCGCGGGTTAATCATTCTACAGTTCAATTTAGTCAATTCACTTATGTGACGTCTTCACAAAATGAACCAATGAAATGAAACAAATTTTTGAATTTTGATCAATCACAGCCCGTTATCGCAGTAAAATTATCAAAAAGTTTTACTAAATCCCTTTAGTAGCGAAGTGCATTTGTCTTCTGGTCAGTGTAGCTCACTCTACAGCCCTACTATAATTCTTGGTCACGCATCAACACTATGGAATTACTTAAACTTATTTTATAATGTCTGTTTCGTTTTTTATCAGTTGGTATTAGTAATTCGAACGGTAGCCATTGTAATAGTTGATCTTCTCTATTGTAGTCTCACGGTTTCTAAATAGGTAGGTATCCATATGTAAGTATAATATTTTATAGAGTTGTTAATATTTTCTGCGCGAATTTCAAATATATAATACTTTTATTCTTATTCTATTTATGAAATAGGCCTAAATACGTATTTCGCTCTTCTCTATTGGCAATACTAACAATGGACGTTCGCCTGTGACAAGATGACTTGTAAAGGTTAAGTATTCATAATACAAAATATAATTATTACAATTTTGTAAGCCAAGTTTAGGGAAATTATATTTAAATTGTTACTTTTTTCGTCAATTAGTCCCAATAAATATCATTGGGGGGTCTAAATTTTCGAGAGTCACTACGTTCCTGAGTTTATCGGCAATCTCAGACCCTCTTGTGATATTATTTGTAACAAGTTAAGATTACTTTATGTGCTATCTGTGCCTCCAAGAACGTTGTAAACTGTATGCTATCTTGTAAAATTTGCAAGCATTTTATATTATATAATTTTCCTTCTTATTAACAATCATTGGGCCATCTGTTAAAATAAAATTTCTCTCCCAACTTATCCTGTCCCAGCGTAAGGAATTATATGACTTGTTTATTTAAAACTTATTTATACATTATTGACTCGTGTGCTTGAAAGACAACATAGAGATGTAGAGAAAACTTTTTTCCATAAAGCTCGTACACCACGTTATTTAAATATCGCTTTTTAATATCCTATTTTATTTATCATCATCATCGACTTCATCATCATCAGCATTATTATTATTATTGTTATTATTATTTCGTGTGTTAATGTACCTCCACCCTTTTCCTGGCATAGCTTGTTTAAAATGCTGTTTTCACGCATTGTCATCTTTGAGATTCAATATTTAAGTTTATCTTTGTACTGTCGTCTGACTTTGATGAACACAAGCTCTTCCAAACATTGCGCTATTTTTGAGACTATTTCAGTGTTTTATTTATTAGAGCTACTGTATTTTTCATTATTTTAGCTACAATGCCCTTTACTAATCAATTTATTTGTCATTTTGGTGTATGTATTTCAATTAATAATAACCAGAGAAACGCTTAAATAAAAATCTGAAACAATCTCACAAATAGCGCAATATCTGGAAAGACCTGCATTCTTTAAACACTGCAAAAGTAAATATTTAATATCGTTCTATATACCTTATATAGCATAACATCTCACATTTGTAAAACAATATATAGCAACAAGTTGTTCAACTCATACATGCAAGAAACACTTAAAAGTGACAAACTATATATGCTGTATACTTTATGTTCTTTGCGGAGTATGGAATGAAAGAATAAATAACAAGCAAAGCAAATTCAACGCGTCGCAACAGATGTTAAATATTCACAAATTACGGCAGGAAAAATGTTGGGGTAAAACATGTTTAAATTACAATTGCAGCAGGATTAATCCAGTGAAAACAAAAATGGTGTCGGCATTGATATATCATATTTAGTTCAAACGGGTTACT
The DNA here is from genome assembly GCA_030762175.1 of Metallyticus violacea. NCBI lineage: Eukaryota > Metazoa > Arthropoda > Insecta > Mantodea > Metallyticidae > Metallyticus > Metallyticus violacea. The sequence goes on along the minus strand of CM060846.1, from coordinate 182,945,921 downwards.
TGCTTTGTGGAAAAAGATTTTGTCATCTTCCCCTCTCTAAGATTGCTCTCTGAGATATGTTAAGGTAAATCATCGATAACTTTTAAATTATACAATTAATCGAATATTTGTTATGATACACGGCGTGCTGAGTAACAGGAAAGGGGACTGATTTTACATTTAGTGCAATGGAAAGAGTGTGAATGGACAACAGGACGGTATAGCTTAGTAGAAAATAGCTGACGACAGAAAATACTTCTGAAGTTGGGGATATTTTGAAGATGAGACGAGGTACAGTCTTCAGCAATAGCGGAATTTGACAATAAGGTGCTGCGACATTGCTTTAAGATAGAGTTGACGTCTTCGATACTGCAACGTTGGTTATAATAAAAGTATCTAAATGCTTCTTGTCGAGCGTCTTCGGTTTGCTTTGAAATCGTTTATGCACTGGAAGAACACGAGATTGCAGAAGATAGATAGGGTACTTATAGTGTATAGCAGTATTGTAACATTGTGTATTACAGAATCAGAATTGTTGCAAAGATGCTTGCTATGAATTGGGTCAGAAAAAGGGATGAATCTGTTGAAGTTTTCGAAATGAAAGTATAGTTTTAGGTTAGTAGACTTGGTATGTACCGAAGTGAGGAACTTTCGCCGCACAATCCAGTGCCAACATCAAAAGGATAGCAGCATTAGATTTTTTAAAATGGTGTTTAACGCCAGTTTTTACTTCTGTGGCACCACAGGCGGTGAACACTGATGATACATAAAATGAAATGATAAACTGGGAAAGGATTTATTTTTAAGGAAGGAAATGTTCCAGGCCTAAGTTTAGGGTACCTCCCCGGCATTTGCCAGTTATGAGGACTGAGAAAAACCTGGAAAAAACTTCAGTCAGGGAGGACGGTGCTGGCGGAATTCGAACACCAGACCTTCCGCTCACAAGTCCGCGCCTTAACGACCTCGGCCACTCGTGGCGGTGCAGCATTAGATGATGAAGAGGTAAGCATAAGGGAAGTTGTAAGGCAAAGATTTGCTTTTTTTCACATTTTTAACCAAAGCAATTATAATAAATTTCCGGCTCGTCTGAATCGTCTAATTAAAAATTTATTATATGTAATCTATAAGTATTATTTTACAATATTTGAAAATACGCCTACATAGATTTAAAAATCCTGATTTTGATATCACTTATTTCAAAATTATATAGCTTTCAAACCAATTGAGCTAGGAGATTGTTGTTTTTATCATAGAGGAATTTTGCTTTAGCAGGTAGCTATTCTGACGTAAACAGTATGAGCAAATTTTACCTATGGTGTACGCATGAATTTAGTTACAGATTGGGGCTATGAGCGAGTTTTAACATGTTTACTTTGTTCGCAATTTCCTCACAACTGCGTTTTCTTGATGATTATGGTTTAAGGGGCGCACAACAGCTAAGGTCATTAGCGCCCAAACACACTAAAAATGCACCAGAATTAAAGAAAGAAGTAATCTACACCGGATCTGTGTAGAAAATGACTACAGTAGCCCTGTAGGCATTAAAATATAAACCCCAAAACAAATAACATGGGAAATAAACATAACAACAAACTAGACCGTTACCAAAAACTCAGCTGCAAGGGCTGAAAACACACAGTCTGTAATAGGTCAAAAGGTAACCATAAAAACCCCCAAAAACAAATAACAAGGGTAAACTAGTCAACAAACAAACGGCGGGTATTAAAACTCAGCCGCAAGAGCGGAAAAACAAAAAATTCTAATAGCCCAAAGTGGGACAATAAAAACCCCAAAACAAAAACAAGGGCAATATGGTTAACAACGTGTAAAGACTGGTGGTAAAGCGCAAGCAAGAGCTTTAACAACAAACTTGCTTATAACGGTCTAAAATGGTAACAATAAAAGCCCAAAACAAACAACAGGGCAAAATGCAACACAACAACGTAAAGACTGTACTAAAAAGATGCAGCAAAAGCTGAAATAGCAACAGTCTTAAAATAGTCTAAAAATGCCGTCATGGGTAAAAGATAAAACCTCACACCTTGCTCCAAAAACCACTAACACGGATAAAACGGAGCACTCGCTCAAAAGCAACCACATCATCTGCAAGCATCTCCGCAATGCAGGAGGGCAAACCCAACGAAAGTCTAAAAACTGCCAAATGATGGCATTCGAGTAAAATGTGACGCACTGTAAAGGGGTGGTCACAGTGAGGTCGAGCTGGAGCCGGTTGACCATTAAAAAGGTGAGAGTGACTAAAACGACAATGCCCAATTCTAAGACGAGCTAAAATTACTTGTTCGCGACGAACAGCGCGAGAAGAAGTCGACCAGTTAAAAGGGGCGGATTTACATTCACGGAGCTTATTAGCTGGGAATAATTCCCACTCCTCGCGCCAGCGCGAAATAATGGCTCTACGTAAAGAATGTATAAAATCCCCGAAATAAAAACGCTGCTCGTAATCAGCAGGGTCTAAAAGAGCGGATTTTGCTGCAACATCTGCGGCCTCATTACCTGGGAGTCCGACGTGCCCAGGCACCCATAGTAGTTTTACCCTGACGCCAGCGTCGAAAAGGGTTAACACTACATTTTGGACCATCTGTACAAGAGGGTGGTGATTGTACACATGTTTAAAACTTAAAATGGCACTCGAAAGAGTCCGAACATATGGCATTGTTAGCCCAGCCCCTGATCGGAAATAAATAAAATCGCCCGATAAATAGCATAAAGCTCCGCCATAAAAATAGTTGTTACAACATTAAGACCATACGCAAAACTTGCCCCATTAAAAACAAAAGCACATCCTACTCTTGTGTCAGATTTCGAGCCGTCGGTATAGATAAAATTCCAGCCATTAAAAGAGGACTTTATCTCGCTAAATAACAACGAATAATATGTGCTGCGGTCGAAGATTTTGGACAGGACGTAAGCCCAAGATGAACGAGGGCCTCTGCCAAGAGCCAAGGGGGGGGAAAAATTTTCCCCTTATAAGAAGAAAGCAGGGAACTCGACGTCCAACGTCCGTAAAATCTCCCGAAAACGAAAGCCAGCAGGCTTAGGAGTAAAACACCGAGCAGCATAAAAACGATCAAAAGACACATTAAAAAACGGCCCATTCGTGGGATGAAGAGGTTACGCAGCTAAACGACAACCGTCCGCAGCTAGCAAAACATCCCTACGATAAAACAAAGGAGGTTCTCCAGACTCCGCACATAAACTCAACACAGGACTGGTGGGGAATGCTCCAATGCCAACACGGATACCCCGGTGATGAATCGGGTTAAGGCGACGAGCACAGAAGGTCGCGCTGAGCCGTAAACCACACAGCCATAATCCAGTTTCGATCGGATGAGTGATCGCTAAAAACGTAAAAGAACAGTCCGGTCAGCTCCCCAAGATGTGCCACTTAAAACACGTAAAATACAAAGAGAACGTTCACACTTGCCTCTGAGTTGTGCTATATGCGATGACCAGCATAATTTCCTATCAAACACCAAGCCAAGGAACCTAACTTCGTCTGCGAAAGAGAGTGCGTCTGGGCCAAGATGGAGCGAAGGTGGAGGATACTCCTTGTGGCGCCAGAAGTTCTTGCAGACGGTCTTCTCTGCGGAGAAACGGAACCCGTGAGATACACTCCAAGCGTAAAGGCGGTCCAGACAGCATTGGAGGAAGTATACATGCGTCCATTGTTTACGACAATGTGATCCCGTAGCCCGTTTGCGTTATTGTGAGTGGTTTCTTTCACCAGTAACTTAAGTAGTAATCGACCCACAGCTTATGTTATTTTCAGACGAGGCGTGGTTCCATCAATATAGGCGTGTGAACACACTTCATTCCATATTGGTGTTCTGAAAATCGAAATTGTATACAAGAAACCCCTCTTTATGATAGGAAAATTGGAGTTTAGTGTGCGATTAGCGTAAGACGCACAAGGCGCGACCGGCTGTAGCATGTCCAGTTGTGGAGACACAAAACCCTGTGCGAGCGGTAAGGATATATTATGGAAACACTGTAGCACTTATCCTAGTGCATAATATGTATTATTCTCTAATACTGTGCTCTCATCCCCAATGCAATCTGAATTTGTATACACTAGTGGAAACCGGTTAATCTGTGGACGCGCGATTCCCGGTAGGGTTGGAGTTAAATTTCCGCTGATGGAAGTATTTGAGCTTGCTCAGACGTATTTATCATGCCAACTGTTTCAGTTCATTTTTCTAGGAAGTGCATGTTAAATTTCTATTGTGTATTTGTGTATTGTGAAGTATACCGATAGTGAAATACACACTAGAACAGAGAATTTACGATTGTTATGTGCAAAAGAAAACGTACAAGTACTGTAGGACAAGGTTTCATGCTAAATTTCCAGGAGTAATAATAGACAAATGAAATTTTTCAAATTGGTGAACAAAATTCACAGAAGGCATTTTCATTGACAAGTAGCGATGATAAAAATCGCTTTTAACAGATGATGGAATAGGCTATCTATTAGAAACTTCTTCTCAAAAGTCTTTGACTTGATTAACTCAGCAAGTGGTTTATCTGTCGGCTGTGCTTATAAAGCCATTCAGCTGCTACATCTTCATCCACACATATAAACTTTATGGAGACTCTGAAATAAAATATCGTGGAGGCAGCATGAGTTCCGACAGCGCTACATGACTTAATTCCACAAGTGGCGAAGGCGTTACGCGGTAACTTTCTTTAATAGCATAATCAATTTCCGATTGTGTAGCGGAATGAGGTTCAGCAGTAAGTATGTTCTCTCTAAAGATATTTTTGATATATTTTTTCTTAAATGCATTGCTTCCCACTGCTTTTGTGTGCACCTCTCTTATCAAGAAATCAAGCGGGGAAGTACAGGCGGCAACGCTTGGAACTCCCATTCACCATGTTCTGGGTCCAAATCCCTGTAGCTTACCTACGTAGAGCCCTTCGATTACCCCGAACGACAAGAACTAAACTCGTTTGTCCGTTGGACACCACAGACTTCTTCATCAGAGAAGTAGCAATAATGTACAATCTAATGCATATACCAGCATTTTTTTTTTTGATTCGTTTTATTTAAGGACGCTCTTTAACATCTCAGGTCATCAGCGTCCCGTTCAATTGAGAGTGTGAAACGGCCGACAAATTTTGCACAGAGGCCTCTTCTTTCAGGCTTGAGATTCTTTTTCGTGCCGTAAATGTACGACACTGGACCCACGGTTTTACTTCCCTTCCGATGGAAGCCATACTTAGGATTTTTACGCCCGAAAAAATCCATCGGTCCTGGTTTGAACCCGCGACCTTGGGTTTAGAAGGCAAGAATGGTTACCACTTCACCACCAGGACCGACATATACCAGCATATGAAAACCACGTAAAAGGCAGATGAAAAGGCAAAGGCATTAGATCAAGGCTTTTATCATACCACAGCAATGAATACAGAAGAATGGAAGGAACTAAATTTCCCGTATATACAAGAATGGCAGCACGTGGCTTTTACTTAAGAATCTGCAACCAAAGAAGACTTCAATGTTCGAGCACCCTATGAGGACAACATTGGAACAGTATCACCTATTCAATTGCAAAGCAAGGACAAACTCCATAGCATTTTACGCAGAAGGCAAAATCTTTGTGTAATAGCAATGGTGATGTACACAGTGTGTTTAATAAATATTTAACTACAATTCCTTGGGGCTTGACTTCTTTTTTAATTTTATTTTTTCTGGTCACTTAGCGAATGATGGGATAGATTCGTCTCATTTTGTGCTATAGTTCTTGTTGCAGGGTAGAATGTAGCAGACGACATGGCTTGGCGGTGTGCTGTGCGCTGTGTTGGGGTTTGCTAACTAGGGAAGATTTCTACTTCGGCGTCCGGTTTGAAAGCGGCCCTTCCGATATGCTCGGATTTCTCGGAGGGGGATTCAGCATCGGGATGTTCAATCTGAAAACGATAGGACCCCGCCTACGCACGTGCCTGCCGCCCTTCTATGGCCGTTCTTCGTACATCTTTCTCCCGAAAGTGTCCCCCCCTCGGTGGTGTAGTACAAAAGTTCTACTGGTGTGTGGTGCCGGAATTATTCTCCACCATCCCACACTAACCCATCGTATTCTATCCTCATATTAGGAAATACGCCTGCAGACCCGACTACTTAATCAATATTACCTATACATCAGTTATACCCAATCTGTGCAGAAACATGGATTTACAATTATTTATCTCTCTCAGCTCTTTCTCCGCCGTTTATAGGAAGTGATTAAACTGCAACTTCTCCTTGAATTTCCTGTTGAAGCTGTGTTCAATTAACTAACCTTTTTTCTATCTTCTTAATTAAAATATCACATTTTACTGAAATAGTTTGTAAATTCCAAAACTTTTAACACTTTGTACTGTTTTCAGCGGTAATACTAATTTTACATCTGAACTGGCAGTTTACACCATAGCCAAGGTTCATTTGTCTTGCAGCAATACTTTTTACGTCTGCCAGTCTTCATATGTTTTGCACTCCTCGTCTTCCAAACCTTTTATATCTTTCAGCTTTTTAGTCTTTGACATCCTTTTCTCTTCTTTTCATAGGGATACATTTCTTCGAAGTTTCTCGTTTTGTTTTTAACTTTAAAACCATTCCAGTTATGTGAATTTTCAGATTAGGGAATATCACAGCTCAAAATCCTAATCTGACATTTGTACTTAGTTCTTGACATTTAATACAATTTTTTAAATATTTGGCTATACATATAATACATTTATTTCTTTATTTTCTTTATAATATTATACTGATAATTTGCAAGAATTTTTTTATCTTCTGTGTTGGTAAAGGGAGAAAATTGTTTGTAAATGACTCACTATTGGTGCATTTCTGCAGACTTTGTTCCTGGATTACGCTTGCTGTTTCGCGGACAAAATCTGCGAAAATGTTATCAAATATTATTAAAATAATTAAAGAGGGCCAAGATTATATTTTATTCAAGTTAAACATATGTTATGTGTATTTGTAGGTTATATTTACTGTTTTATATACCCATATTTATAGAAGTGTGAGGAATTTTTATATATTTTACAAATTATTTTATTCTGACCACTGCGGTTTATTGTCATTAATAACATTATAATATTACAATAATTAATAATATTAATGCAGCATGTATTAATAATTTTCTTACCATCTATGAAAGGTGGGCTCATTCAGATTAATTGCTGACAATAATAACTATAGTTTTTATCAAAAATAAAAATAAAATTTTTAAATATAAGAAAAGCTTTATATTCTTATTTTATATAAATCGTTAACTAGAGCGTTTCGGTAGAAGATAAGTGAACTAGACAACCAAAAATAGTAAAATAATTAGCTCTTGTGTAATTATTTTGTGTGTGTTTGTTTTACTTCCCTAGTGCATCATTTTATAACACTATGAGTAAATTTATTTTTCTTTACAACTGGTATCCCCCACACAGATTTTCTCCATCTTTTTGTAAGAAAATAGTTTTAATAGAAACATTTTATTACCGTAATATTAAATTATTTAAGTGACGGTAATGTTATAATAAATCCTAATATAATATTAGGAACTTGTAACTTGAGCTGTAGAAGCACACACTTGAATTTCTCCCAGTATTAGCATTGTTAACTAAAGCTATGCTTTTTATATTAGATACTGTTGCCAAGTAATTAGATATAGTATATATATCACAATTTTCAAAATGTTCTATTATGATTTACATATGATAGTAATATCTTATAGAAGAGCTCACTGTTAGGAATGCCTGGAACACTGTAACTCGATGTTAACGATGGAACCGTATATATATATTATACGGTTTTAAAATACTGTTAAATTGCTTCAAAAGTGAGTACCTCATGTGTAGACAGTGAAAATAATTAATATCATGTGCAGGAAAATAATTGGTTTCTGCACGTTCAAGGCCTGTTCATGAAACTTTGCTATTCATTTTACATTAAAGTCAGTCTTGAAAAAGTCTATCCTCCGCTTGAATTCATGCTTCAATTCAATATCTCATTGTCCCAAGAAAGCTTTTTTAAATTACAATTACGAACATTTTTTGTCAATTCCTTTAACAATATTAACAGTATATTGTATTAATATTTTAAAAGTAATAAATATATTAAAGTATATTAATAAAGCAATTATTAATATATTATATACAGCAAATTTTACATCTTTAACCTTCCTTTTTTTCGGTAATAAGTATATTGGCTTCATTCGGCATGTAGTAATATTACTGTATATGCGTATTTCGGACAATATTACAAAATTGATCTTATTCTTAATTTTGAGCAATCCTTATTCAAATATAACATATTGTTTGGTATATCTATACCCCTATTTTGTAAGTCAAATTAATATTTATTATTGCAATTTTTAACATTAAAACTATGAATAATTTCCAGCTATGATCAAGTAAAATAAGTTTCCTATTTATTTCAGTGGCTACTTTAATACGCTCTAGATCAGTGCAAAAGTATAGCTTAGGTAAAAAAAGGGGTTCCGCCACTTTAAAACACACGCACAATGTATAAACATTACCAGTTGCAGCGAAATGTAGACCGTGAGGAGGGCACCAAAGTACCTTGTGTAGCAGGCACAAGGGCAGTTGAGAAGTGCTTTCAGAAGAAGAACGTGGCATGATGATTGTCCTTCCGCAAACAAGTGGTTCTTTATTTCACTGTAAAGAGTAATATATACTGGGTGAGCAATGCTTGACCCAACCGCGAGATCGGCCCGCAACGCTGTCTGCGGAGGTGAGGAATACATTTCCTTTCCGCTGCGCGAGGCTTTAGTGTAAGTTGAAAAATTGGCATAAGTAGCACGTGTTTGTTAGGCGAATAATACAATGTATCACACGTGCGTACAGAATCAGCGCGTGCTGTAAAGAGGTTATTTCAAGAGGAAGTTCCTGATTTCCCCAATTTAGCCCCCTGCGATTTTTATCTCTGGAGGACACTAAAAGAGGAAGTGTACAAAATAAGTTCACACACTTTAGATGAACTTAACAATAACATTCGTCAAGAAACTGCTGCCATATCTCAGAGGAAACTGCAGAGTGTAATGAGCAATTTCCTGAGCAAGCGTCAGAAATGCTTGAACAACGAAGGGAGGTATTTCCAGCATCATTTTGCTTAATATACGCGAGTAATTTACTTTTTTTTTTAAATGTTTGTGTTATGTATGTTGAAAATAACTTACACGACAAACCATACTATATTTACTGCGGATTTTCTATTACTCGCAACGCCTACACAGCAGCCAGCCACACCGGCCTGCGAAACCGGTTGCGCGAAGTATCGTTCACCCCATATGTATATATATATATACCTCGTATGTATATTATATATAAGTATATACTTTTAACAGAATTACAAAGGAGGAGACATAACAAATTCTTTAAAAAGTACTAGGGAGTCACACTATTAAAAAAACTTTAACAGTTAAAATTATGATTGTCTTCATTGTCTCGTGTCAGGATCAAGAGCAGGCTAAATATTGCGTGCATTTAAGTACAATTTGACAGTTATAAGGGTTAAGCCTTTTAACAGTGTCACTCCCTAGTCCTTTTTAAAAAGTTGGTTTTATATATAAGGAAATATAGAAAACTCTCTTAAAGATAGTGAATATATACAGGACTTACAGAATATGCCCTTACCACTCACACGGGGTCTTGTGTCTTGGCAGCTGGACATGTCATAGCCGGCTGCGCCGGTACTCCGACTTCGCTTCATAAAACATAAAAACTGTATAAAATCTTACCTTAGACCAAATGGTGGAAATGTTCTCCCTCAGTTAATCAGGCATTGAAATGGGTAAACACATTCCAATTGCCATGATTTACTTCGACCACTGTAAGATTGGTTTCTTATGTAACAATTTGCATTTTCTGAACACCAATAGCAAGTGTTGTGAGTGTTCATGCGACTATTTTGGCGGAACCACGCCTCTCTGAAAAATACACAAGTTATGGGTCTATTAACCCTCCAGTCACTGATGAAAGAAACCACTCGAATAACGTACACACGTACTACGGGATCACCTTGCCGTAGACAATGGACAAATGTTCACTTGTAAGATTTGAGTTTTAACAATTTTGTTGCTGTATGTGTAGAAGAAACTGAAACCCCAATTTGCGCTAATTTTGGTAGTGCTTGTGTTGGCAAACTTTCAAGATAGCGCCAACTTTGTCTAATTTGTCTTCTGTTAAAACTGTGTGCTTTCGCGCGTTTCTTAATTTGCAATGAACTTGAACTTTATTCACGAGATCGTGAATTGCAGTTCTAGAAGGATGCATTTGCCAGGGAAGTGCTGAATAAATTCCACTGATTTGGACGAGCTGATTCGTATTTTCAATAATATTTACAGACAGAAATAGGTTGCTCTAAAGTCTTCGCGAACTATTGTAGACTGGTAACTGCTCAGAAGTTAAGGACAGTAAAACACATAAACAAATCACACACATTAACACTATACTACGATCCAATTCGCTGGTCCTCAGGTAGAAACACAAAGTAAACAGAACGGTTAAGGACAGACTAGAGTAGATGATTACAACTTACAAGAAAAAATCGAAGAGATAGCCAGTTAATATTTTTACAGACGTTTTAGTGTTTAACTACTGAAGCTACATAGGTGATGAACACTGATGATGAATGAGGCGAAATGATAAATTTTGAAAGGATTTTTATTTTTTAAAGAAAGGAAGCGTTCCAGACCTTAGATTGGGGTCCTTCCAGGCATTTGTGATGACTGAGGAAATGCTTCCTGGTGGGAATCAAACCCCAGACCTCCCAGTCCCAAGTCCGTGCCTTAGTGACGTCGGCCATCCGTGTCTTTGAAGAAGAAATAGCAATTAACAAACTTTAAAGATCCAAATATTTTTAGAAGAAGGAAAACGATTATATAACAACTGTCAAAAAAATAGGTGCAATGTTAAATAATATTGATATGCGAAACGTTAATATTATATAAATAACAGAAAATGTAAAACGAAGCTGAAACCAAGCAGAGTGCGGCCTTTGTGCAAAAACATGGCTTCTATCTCTTATTTAAGCGCGCTTTTAGAGGCTAAAGAGGGTATCAATGAGAGTTAATAAAACAAACATCAAAAGAAGCATTATGAGATGAAGCATGTGAGCAAACGTAGCGGAGCCTTAGCATTAACCGACCGTCTATTATTATTATTATTATTATTATTATAATTATGTTGTTGTTGTTGTTGTTGTTGTTGTTCGGCGGGGAGACCATAGTAGACATTAAACCAATGTAGAAAGGTTGGCAAAATTTGCAATTTAGCAGTAGACTATGTTTTTTTTGGGACGCAGTTATCTGACGAGTAAGTTTTGGGCTTCTATAGGCTCTAGTTGGAATGATAATGGCACAGGTTTTACATTTCAAATTTTGACAAAGGTAAGTGGCGAACGGATTTCCTTGGTTGTAGTCAAATTTCATCTAAAATACTTAGGGGAACTAAAGCTGAAACGAAGCATTCTTTGAAGAAAAGTGGAATATAGGTTGCGGGATTATAAAATAAACTATTACAACACTTTTTGAGCATAGATCTGATGTGTTCAGTACCTGGAAAGTAGTGTATATTTATAATAACGACTATGTCTACCCAATTCTTCCCTTCCTGTGATCCATATTTTCCTTTGGGCACCATTATGCTGCTTTGTTTACAAGATAAATTTATGATTTCATTCAGCTCCATAAAAAAGACAAACCACTTACAAATTGCAAATTCAGTGATTTTATTTCCAAGACGCAAAGCAAAATACTGATTGTAAAACTAATATATGCGTTATAGAGCGATTCAGTAAAATATAATTAGAAAACACGGAAAACTTGTGCGTTTCTTATGCTTATAGTACAATAGTGTAACTTATTTCGGTATACCTGTTTTTTTTAATTATATAGTATTAGAACAGAAGAAATGAACGCTTGGCAGTGAACATGTATAATTTAACACTGACTAGACTAAAGGTGGCAAATTCACCTGGAAAATTCTGTTTCATGTCATTTGAAATAGTTCCAGCATTTAAAACAGTTCTGTCAAAGTTAAAGCTGTAATTAACAAATGGATCAAAATACTCAAAATTGCATAGCGTCACGTAAATGTTATTATTTTTTCCCTAAATTTTACTCTATTTGCTTGTAAGACAGCTTTAATTATTCTTCTGATCTTCAGAAGTATATTTGTACCATTGTGACACTTAATCTTACCAATGGAAGTTCTAAGATCCACAAGAAATTGTTTCAATATTGTAATACGTCACCCTGTCAAAACGACCTGTTTTCAGTTAACGAAAATACTAGCGTTTGCTTGTCTCTTTCTTCAGAATCGCCCTCGCCTGGAGCAGCCTATTTGTTTGCTACGGTAATGTTGCATATTTTGTGTTATTCCTGCTTATTGCAGACATTTTTATCTCCATGTACTGCTTAAGGACTGTTCATAAAGTTTACATTGGAGATGTAGTATAGACATGCTTATTTTTCCTTAATAATGTTTCAGACGGAATAAAAATTTACATTTGTTCTCTAGTTTCTACTTCTCTACAGTCTTTCCAAGCGGAGAACGATAACTAACTTGTGGAAAAGGCTACCAATATTTGGATTATCTAGAAAAACATTAAATAAGTTTCACAAGGGATACATCATGTTTTTTAACCCGATAAAGCTTGTTATCCGGAGTTTTAGTGAAGGGAAATTATAAAATGTATGTAATGTTGAAATGTGATAATACAAAACAAAGTGACGGACTGGCAGACCGCGGCTGCATACTGGAAGAACGCCGTGCAGATATCAGCTCATGGTTAGTTTGAGATATGTTTTGTCAGCGAGTGATTGTGCATTCGTGTACTACTCTTTGTTTTCATTGCCTGCAAATTGTGTCTAATTGTTCTTTGTTAGTTAAGCCACTGCACAAACATAGTCTTGAAAAACGGGTTCTTGTGTACGATGCATACATAAAAACAGATTTTTGCAGATAAGTGGTAAGGCGATTTGCAAGAAAATATCCTGAAAATCGTGTTCCAGGTAGAGAAACTGTGTGGCAACGACAGACAGGATTTATCGATGACAAAAAACGTGTTCTAAACCGTCAGTTCTTTTGGCAGAAAAGTTAGATGAAATATAGGAATTTCCTATGTAGCTGTCGACATCTCTTTTAACACAAGTTAGTGCTTATTATTGTCAGTTTTAAATACAGTGCCTTTTTATGCTTTCAGTAAAAATATAAATACCAAAATAAAAATACTATCTTTATGTGCGCGACATTATCTTGCTTTTTCGGTTGCGGCGGCTGCAAATCCCCTGAGCCGACGCTCAGGCAGCCGCTAACTCAAAAACCTTACTGTATGTGTTGATGGGCGCTATTTGTTGTTAAAACACGAAATAATCAAATTCCACAAAGATTGAGAAACCTGAGTAAACAATAATTAATTGAATGTGTAAATAAAAGATAAACGTGATGATAATTTGCGTCTTTCATATATGCCGGATGGACTGCAGCGAGCATGAGCACAAATTTATGGAAATATTGTTTCAACAATGGCATATTTCCATATTCGGTCATTATGGGTTGTGGATTTTATAGTTAAATAATAAAGGGAAATCTGTGAGTTGTAATAAAAAAATAATCGTCCTGTCCTTAATTAGTTGGAAGAGATTTATTGTTTAGTTTCATGAAAACGAGTGCATTATGCCAAATGAAGAGGCGGCTAAGGATGTGTTTTTTACTATTAAAACAAAAATTGAGAAATTCATGACATTAGAAGCTGTATAGCAGGATGATCTTTGAATGCGGGCGAAGTAAATTTCTTTATAAATGTGGCATAATCCTATGTATAATGTACAAATATTTTACTCAAATACCAATTGGTATATTGTTTATAAACATAGTGGTGGTCTTCATGTTATACAACACCTAAACTAGCAATGTTTTATGGCAGGAATGAAAGAGTTTTAACAATTAAATTTTTATTTCTGTTTCTTCCTTAGCTAAGAATATAAAAATGGGATTTGAATATCGTTAATCCCTTCTTGTTTTATGGATAGTATTATAATCAGGAGATTTTTTTTGCATGTTTTATTAAGAATGATGCTTATTTTTCAGACCTTATACACCTTATTTAAGAGCAAACACATTTTCTTAATATTTCTTCCTCTTATTATACTTAATTTGTACCAGTATATTTTACTATTTTATATATAAGTTTCATAGATGCTTTAAGAAGCACTACATTTACGAGTTTATATGTATTAGTTACACAAGAAAAAATGTTTGTTCCTATACTTTGTGGTTTGGTATAAACAGTGCCGGCAATGATTAAGGCTTTTACGCCTATTATTGTCTTACTTCGCATATAAAGTCTATAGTTATGAACGAAAAACGCAAGTTGGCATGCCCCAAACAGTGTGCACATTCGAGGATTTTGTGCCTGTTGCAATGTTTCATGCATTTCTATCTATCTGCTTGAAAAATTGTATAACCAGATTTATTGCTCGATTTAGTCAAGTTGCTTGGGGAATATTTTCACTTATACCATCACGTAACTTTAAATACTGATAATCGTCGGTCTCATTACTCCTTAAAATTTCCATCAATTTATGATCGTAAGAACTATGACAGCCTATTTGGGATATATGAAAAATTTCGAAGAGTTTCATGATAGTGCTGCAGCGAATTATACCTAACACCTAAGTCTTACCATCAATCACATTTCTTGATGATGCTTAACGTTTCCTTTATTTTTCAATTGTATTATTCATCTACTGTAACTATTTTTGCAGATCTTATCCAGAAAAATGCAATATCTGTGCTATCTTGAAAAGCATTATGCATGAAGACATAAGAAAACAAGTAAATCTTCATTTAACTTTTTTGAGACTTTGAAAATAAATTCATAAGAAAAATATTAGATAATCTTAACATGGTGTGCTTTGGACTCATTTGGTCCTTATTAATCAATGCCATACAATTGCAGTTTCATAGGACAGGAACATCTAAACAAAATCTATACAACATTTTATGCGGATATTTGGCCAGTTCATGAAACAACTGTAAAACGCAAAGCCAACAGTTTAAAAATAAAGATATCCCTTGGCCATAATTCAACATTTATTATATAAACAAGGTTAATAAGAATTTTCCGAAGAATTTGAATTGGTCGGGGAAAGTGTGGAGAAAAGAAAATGCAAATAAAGATTTAAAAATAAAAACACATATTTAAAGCTGAGAGTCGAATTGTTTGTGACACTTGAAGCTGTAAATGAGGTCGCTGTGCCTAATAGATAATATCTAGTTAGCTATTTCGAGTGTAATTCTGCTGCCTGGCATTTCTTTCGGATCCTTGTGATTTATGCGTTCTCTTGCTTCTCAGTTAACACTTTGTACGATTAACCTTCTATAAGTTTAATTAAATGAGTGACATACGTGATACTCATTTCAATTAGAACCCCAAAGATACATAATAAAGAGGATAATGATAACGGCAATAATATATTGCCAATAGCATTTGTTTACACAAGTTCGTGGTATATTCATATATGTAATGGGCTACTAATATAAGTAAATTTATAACAGAAATTTACAAATTATGAGATAATTGACATGGACATGACATGGTAATAATTAGATTCACCAAGCCCATTTAGCAGTTTGTGACAAAATATTACCGTCTATGGAGTTGAATTGGAAATCTAATTACGGTTAATATTTCCAAGCGAGCTGATATCTCATTTTTTTAATATTTAGCTCATATTTCATGCAATAACTTACCCTACGTGATAACTTGAAATGCACACAGTAAGATAGCAGTGCATACCATTTCAGAGTTAAATAATGTTCTTAGCATCAACCCTCTTAGGAACCAGGAAGCTCTTTAAGGTGTATTAGAATATTGTTATCCACATTTATTCTTGAATATATAGATACAATCAATGAATTACCACAAAAAAGAAAAGTCATACAAATGGACTGTGTGTAAATTATTGAGATAAAATTAATAATTTTTAGTAAATATGGGTTGATTTTCTATTGTTAGAGTATCTGATTGCTGAGACAAAATTGGTGAAGGCTTTTATAGAACGAAAAACTTACTGGTAGTTATATAGTTAAAAACAAGGAATTGCACGATAAAAATAAGATTTTTGACTTTTAAAAGTTATTCCTTTGCAAGTAAAAATAAAAATTTACGCAATTACTACACAATGGGTGAGAAAAGCTATGAACACTTTGCTCTAGAAACTAAAGGTACTTATTTTTAGTAAATAAGGGTACACTTTCTAACGCTAGGCCATCTGATTTGCAAAGGTGAAAGTTTTTTTTTTTTTTTTTTTTTTTTTTGCAAGACAAAAAATCACTTGCACTCCTGGTCATGTAGTTAAAAAGTAATGAAATGTACGTGTCCTTTGTGGGTAAATCGGTTTTTAATATTGAGTAATGTTATTTTGGAAGTAAATGATTTTTCAAATATTGATTTACTATTACGAGAAAAATGAAATAAATACTGATATACCTTGAAGTAAATGACATCAGAAGTCCCAACAATCACTACGGATGCTCACAAAACTTAACACATGGCATTGTAATCTTATTTTTAAATCATTACAAATAAAAATTTATGTAGTCTTTTTAGACAGAACATCAACTGCGAGTCCATAACAAACAAACAAAGAAACTTTCTTTCCTCTCGTGCATAGTGACGTTACAACGTAAAACATAACTATTTGTAGAAAAATATGCACGGAATATAAAAATATGTAAAAGAAAATCCTTGGACATATGACAATATTAGAAATTGTAACGTATTCTTATTGCATAAAGTGATGGAAAACACTGAATCATTCATAACACGACTCACTGAAATTAACTAGAAAAATGACTGTTAAAAATGAAAAAGAATGCACAATTAAAAATATTTTCACTTAGGCTCTTTGTGCACACATGGGGAGCCCTTACGGGGTTGCGAAATCCGCGACCGTTAAGTCTTTTCTGCGCTTTTCACGTGAACCTCAAAACGTTTAATTATGATCTGTAATTTTACATTTAACGCACACAAAACACATTTTAGCAATAACCTTCACGTTTGCAATAATATTCACTACACTTATTTACGTAGTATTTCGTATCCAAAGTCTCCTGCCATATCAAACGAATGTTGAAGTGACAATACTATCGCTGTTCTTCGCTAAAAAGGAAATACTTGCAGTTATTTGGAACACGTATACAAAATCCATCCCCACGAGGTGCTATGATTCACACACTTGATAAATCTAGGCTGACTTCTATACCAAAAATTTGACAATTTCAACGATGCAATCACCACTGTTCTGCCTTATTAGCCCCTCCTTCCTGTTGATTTCAGCCATTGGGGATCAGTTTTTCTTCTGCGCATGCGAAACCCAACTTGGTTTTCAGTCAATGAGGATGGTTTTCCACATCTCGCAAGTAAAATACCGACAGAAAAAATCATTTATAGACAGGAATTCTTAAAAACGTGGAAAAACCACCTTTTCTACTGGGGTACAATCCATTATTGACTGATCCAGGGGAAACAATAACAGGTAACAAAATACCTGTCCCTAGACGCCTACAGAAAAAAACCGTTTAAACATGAAATCGCAAAACATGGGACTGCTTTAAAAACCTTTGAGAAAACAACAGCAGTTGCACCGTAGGGGAAAACATTAACAATTAAAAAATACCTGGCGCTAAAACACCGCCATAAAAAAAGTTTTAAGATAGAAAATAACAAAACATGGGAATGCTTTTAACAACTTTGAGAAGACAATAGCAGGTCGAACAAAGGGGAAATAATAACAGATAAAAATAGCGGACTCTAGGGAGAGGGAAAGCTTTCAGAGAGATGGGGCCTGGACAGGATGAAACATGTTTGTGTTGAAAAAACATATACCAACGTAACTTTCACTCACACTCAGTAATTCGTTGGAGTTAGAGGTAGAAGCACCCCCGCTGCAGTTGATTTAGGATATGGTATTTTATATTTTTTTTTCCTAATACATTGCTGCATGTACATAGTGGAGATCTAAAAATTATTTTTCGCGTTGTAACAATATTTTGCCATTATAACAAAGTTTTATAAATATCATTTGCATTTTATATGTCATTCATATCAATGTTGTGGTGACTTTTTTAAAAATATTTGAGTTTTTATAACGTCATTTGCATATTAACATTATTTTTTACAAGCACCACATGCTTCATTTCCACCATTCAATAAAAACAATACTTTTCCTCGTAGATGTAAAGGGCCGGCAAATTCACATCCCACCGAATTTCTGCATACTCCTGCTTGAGGAGTTTGGTTTTGTACATGTCCGGACAGGCTTGCGACAAGCCACTTATGACGTTACAAGTAGTTTCCAACTGGCCTGCGACACCATGGCGCCAGACATCTTATACAGAATTTGACTTGTCTAATACATACTGCCAAGGCTTACACCCGTGTGTTTGTTTCCACCAATCACGTAATTTTGCACTACAATTCTTTATGTTGCTCACATTCTTTTGGCTTAGTAGAGGACAGGAAGCCCAGCTCGAAGAGTTAGCTCCGCTTAAGGTCGTTTAAGGTAATATTATTTATAAATTCTATTTTATAATTTTTCCTGGAAATTAACACATTGGTACATGTACACAGCGGAGACCTAAAATTATTTTTCTCGTTGTAAACGTTTTTTCCATTTTAACAATGTATTTTGCATGTTATCAATGTTTTTTCTTTTAAATAAAATATTTTGCATATTAACAATGTTTTTAGTGTTTAACAATGTTTTCAGCATTTTAACAAGATTAATGCGTTTTAACAATGTCAATGCATTTTAACAAAATATATTGCATTTTAACAAAAATCGTATAAATACAACATTTATAACTATTTAACAATTTTTTCGCATCATACCAATAATTTGCATTCTAGCAATATTTATTTGTATTTTATCAATGTCATTTTCATGTTGGAAACCTTTTCTGCATAGTTACAATGCTGTTTGCATAAACAACGTTTTTCAAAATTTAAATATATATATATTTGCATTTTAAGAATCAAACCCGGAGCATGCAACAAAACTCAGGAATATTTTTTCAACGTGCTTCCCATCCATTAAAATAATACACAATCCCAAAACCCCGAAGATCGATATTAAATAAAATAAAACCCCGAAGATCAACAAATTGCCGCCACAAAGGGTAAAATCTTTTTAAAATGGAACTCAAAACTTCGCCAGGGGAAGAAAGCTTTTAAAATAAGAATATGTAATCACCCACCCCACCCAACTTACCCATTGCTTTAAAAACAAGAAAAATCCATTAACTCACCTATCCCCATGCAATAAAGTCGCCAATCCTTAGCGTATCCTTCCCAGTTTGGCCGCCCACAACCTGTTGTTTACGCACCGCAGGATATGCACCACAGTAGGTAGGCAGCATACCCGGATAGAGCAATATGTCAGGACATATACTTCTACGCTGCGTCCAGGAGTAATTTTGTGAATGGATTTTAAATAGTGTGCATGAGACGGAGCAATTGACATTGATCTAATTCTCCTTACTGACGAATTTTTGTATTCCATCTAATGAATATGTTAATTTACAAATTAACCGATACGCAGTTCACAAAAACCTACCTGTTCCACCAGGAGCCCCTGCATGAGCAAAATATAGGTGGGTTATGCACAATTAGCAGCGGGAGAATAATGGTCTTTCTTCTTTTTTCCTAAGAAGCAATCGAGAGACTGGTATGCGAAAAATATTTTGCAACCCCTTTTCCATGAATTAACTGTAAAGAAACGTAGGCTAGCGACTTTCCAATAGGACTGTTCAACGGCACATATAGGTCATGTCTCCTTGCATGCAGTTCATGAAATGTTTGGCGATAGAGTAACCACTGACAACATATGGCCTATTCGGTCACCCGATTTAACGCCCTGCGATTTTTGTCCCTGGTTAGCATTAGAGGGGAAAGTGTGCAAGCCAAATTCACATACATTAGATTAAGTGAGAAATAACAATCACGAAGAAGTTTCTTCTACCTTAGAGGAATTACAGAGGGTACGTTAACATCATAAGCCGATATGTCAAAATATGTGGAAAATGAAGGGAAGCGGCTCCAGCATTTTTCTTGATAATAGTGAGTAAATGCATCTTTTAAGTGTTTAAGTGTTGGTAATAACTTAAGCGACTCTCATAGTTGCGAACTTTCTGACTCCCGTTCACTGCAGTACCAGCTTGAAGCTACCGACCCGGTCGGTTTCCCGTGCAACAATCCCGAGAAAAAATATCACCTCTGGATAATGTGATGTAAATAGCTTATATTTAATGAAGCTTTTCAAAATGACTTACCACACATATGCGTAAACACAAATATAGAATGCTAACTGAAAGTCTACCAACTTCAGGTTGTTATTCTTAATGTGTTAGATATAACATATTTCACCATAATTATGAAAACAAGAAAGATAAGTGTGAACTTTATGATTACTTTAAACAATTTTTTACATTACTCACACCTAGTCAGATAGGTCTCTCTTTGTTTGATTCTTATAAAGAACATCCGCATTGTTTTTATTTCTTCTACTACACGTGAAATTTGTTTTTATAAAGTTTCAACATTCGGCACTTAGGTAGAGTAAATCCTATTTTTATTCCAAAGAATGAAAATATATTACACCTAGTTCCTGCTATCCTAGTGCTATCCAATTGGTCCATTTCCAGTCATTCATAGTTTTGCATAGACTTTAAGTGGATGATCAAACTTGGCTCTACCTATGTATGACGGTGTGCTAAAGGGATATAAAATTCTGAGCAACAGCATCAAAAAAAGTAGGAGAGTTTCTTGAACCAACTAAAGAAAAACATATTTTGTCCACAGCTCCAGTTGTTACCTATGATTTCTGCTTGCTGGTTACCTGAAAATAGTGTTTAAGGGTTCTCTGGCGTATAGATCAGATTTTCCATGGCCTATGAAAAATACTAATCGAATGTCTAATATTGCAAACGCAAAGTTGCTCCTTGTTAAATAAATCACTCAAAAACACTATACTTGGAGGTAATCAGCTTCCAAGAGATGATAAACACACTGGATGTAATATGCTGCGGCTGTACCTCTCTGGGACACTAGGACAATGTGAGCTATAACTGGACTATTTTTCAGACCTTCTTCCACTAAGCGCAGAATGTGTTTTTCCGCGGTGCTTCTCCTGTCAGCTCCCTCGAAATGCGGGGTTTCACTCCATGTATCTAGAACCCTTTGGCAAATGTGAATAAATGTTCTAGGATGCAGCGCTCTTTTGTTTGGGAACCATTCCCGAAGCATTAATGCCACAGCAATCCCATTGCCATGCGTTTCACAATAAATGAGCAGAATATCGGAATATGACACATATACCATATCGCTACTAAATATCAATCACAAAATTACAGATCGAAGGTTGAATTTAGCTGTTATATAAGCAGCATATTTGGTTCTTCTCCTGCAGTGACGTTGCATTATTTTAACTGGCACAAAAAAGTAACAAACCTCGCAATGCTTATCTCAAAAAACTGCTAAAAGCTTACTATTAAAATATATGTTAACACGTTGAAAATGACATTATCTCGTCTGGTAACATAATAGTGTCTTCCTGAAATCAATGAATTCAGAATAAATGCATTTAAAATTTATTCAGCAGTCCCAAATATGGCGTTTACATTCATTTTTTTGTATCAAATATAGACATTTTTTCAGAAAAATTAATAGCCGCTCATGCTAGATCCAACTTTGAAAAGAAACTATATTCTTTTGAATCGGAGAAAAACCGCCGAAAAACTCTTTCACTTACATTTTCCACCAATTCTACGTATTAATTGGTCACTGTATCCAGCACGAGTATACAGAATGTTTCTGTGGTGGTGGTGGTGGTGATGATGATGATGATGACGATGATGGTGATGATACAACTTTTCAGAGTTGGCAGAGAAGGATAAATGTATAAATTTGAATTAGGAATTCCTGATCACGAAAAGCTTCAGTCGCAGGTTATACGCCAAAATTGTTTTGGGACACCTAGAAATCTTTTTTTTTTTTTTTTTTTTTTTTGTAGATATGATATTTTTATTATATCTGCAATGCAACAATTGTTTAAAATGGAGTAGGCATGACAGTCCCAGTTCTGTCGTCTGCAAGTCCCGCAACCGTATGCGGCATTTTGCTCCTGCTGGTCGAGTTTACGCCCCAACTTGTAAACACAGACTGCAGTCTACTGAACACTCGTACATCAGGTCTAATCACGTCGGATACACATCACGCCATCTTCATTGAATTACTAAAGTTTACAACTCACGCCATCTGCACTGCATTACTGGCGTTTCTTCCCCAACCCCTCATGACGTATGCTTACATATTGGTCGTGTTATCTACACCTATGCTATTATTACACCTCCTCTAGCATAAGAAAAACAATTTTGACTTATAACTTGCGACTGAGCTGTTTCCGGACTAAGGTTTCCTATCTAAAATTCATACATTTGCCTTTCTCCATCCTCCCCTAAAAGTCTGTATAATCATGAAACATCCTGTATATTTTACTCATGCTAATCACCTCTTTGAACTGGAGAAAAACATGGAAAAAAATCAGTTCAGTTACATCTACTTACTAAATGGAAGCTATTTCCAACATAGTTATATATTTTATTCGTACTCGATTGCCCTTTTGAAAAAAAAAAGTCATTAGTCCTTTGGATTGAATAAAAACATAGAAAAAGCCTCTTTCAATTATATTTACTCAAAATGCAATTCTTAAATAATCGCCATTTTTGTTTTGAGTTTGCTTTAAATATATCTCATTCCATGGGCATGACGTTGAGTTCAGAATACATTTTTGTATCATTTTAGAAATCATGGTTGAACTCCTTTCATTTTAACAACAATGACTTGCCCATTGACCTATTACAGAAGATATTGCAGTTGCATTTGGAGTATATACTTGATCATTTCTACTTATTAATAGTTGCTAACAAACAGTATACATAAATTACAACTAAAATACGTATAAACTCTTGATGCAAAATAGTCAGTAAGTTATCATTTAATTCTCACTTACTTCTATATGATAAAGCACAACGATGCCTGCCCCAACACCCCGATGTTATTGTATATGTAGCTCGTTTTAGTTAGTAGTGGATAGGATCAATTTAAATTTTAAGATACAACTGGAAGTTTATTACCTACCTTAAAACTTGTTATTTTTCAGCGCCTTTGTAAGTAGCCCATATGTTTGCCTTTTTCCACCCTATATTATTCTGTTCAGAATATTTGGATGGGAGATTGTAAAATGAAATTCCATGTTCTTTATTCTAGTTTCAAGTAAATACAAACTTACTTTATTTCCTGCACAGAATTATAATGGTTTCCTTCCTACTATGCAGTTTTGAAACAGTTCCTTCCACGAAAATAATGTTGATATAGGAAACTGCTTTAAGTAGATACATTTACTGTACTGGGCATAAAAATCTACTAAAAGTAAAAACAAATCCAGAGTCTAGGTAGCAAATGCAAAATGAACACTTGTGTATCTAAGTAGAAAGAATTAGCATTGCTACCAGTCCTCGCAATCTGTTCGGTGTTAAGATGTTGGCTATTACAAATGTCTTTGATTTCATTATCAAGTATGCTATTCTTGTTTGTATTATTGCTTTGGCTGCAGGGCACGCTTTGCTATTAGGCATCACAAGTATAACGTTCCTAAGTTGAAATGAGTAAGTTGCTTGGAATATTAATTGTTTAAATTGCTTTGACCAGTTCTCTCACATCTAAATAATATTCGATATAAATTCTGAAACTTTGAAAAATGTTCTTTCTTCACAGGTTTGTGTCAAGTTTCAACTGGCACTTTTGTAGAACCTAATCCACCACACTGAAGCATGTTATCTTTCTCCACCTGGTCAAGGCGTACAATGATAGTAATGCCTATTTTCATCAAGGGCATATATATATATATATATATCTTTTACTGTAAAGATGCCATCACTTCATAGAAAGACTTCATAGATGACTAAGAACATCCTCTTGTAGAAAAGAATTTCTTATCACTTTAAAGCGTCCTTTCTTTGTAAATAAGCGAGGGAAATTCTTGAAGTTGTGATTCAGCATGAAACGAGGCTCATCAGTAGTAATTGGTAAATAAATACTAATATAGGCCAGTGGAAATTGCGCAATTTCCTTTCTTAAGACAAACATCACCACTTAGTTTTTATTATTAATCATATTTATATTCAGCATGTCTCTTCTAACTTTATCATATTCAGTTTGGCGTGATTAATTTCTTTACAACCCACCCTTTCCAGAAAATGTATATATATATATTTCAAATATGAAAACTAGCTATTGACTGAGCAATATGACTAAATAACCTACCCTTTCCAGAAAATGTATATATGTATATATATATATATATATTTATTTCAAATATGAAAATTAGCTATTGACTAAGCAATATGACTAACAAGAAGTATAAATAGGTACCTAATTTATTGGCCCAAGCTCCATCTTGCACACAACACCATATAATATTTACTCCAGTTAGAATGGCTGATTCTTTGAGAGATGGAGCTGTCCTCGTTGATAGTGAAAGTTCATTTACTCCCTGTCACCAATATGACACCTTAAACCCGTCATATAATCGCCCGTCAGTTAATTATTTAACTGACATCTCCACTAGTTATAATATTATTGCTAATACTTCAGACAGTGTTCTAATAAACACATACTCCTACTATAATTTGAACTTGAACAGAACAACTGATTAGATGTGCAGACTGTATGCATAAATAAATATTACTATATGGAAAAGAAAACAGCATGCCCTAAAACGAACAAAAGTACAAAATGATTAATTAATTTTATTTCACACCATAATTTAAAATGGGACCAAAATTATGTTCACATACCGCAAAAATAGTGCAGTATAGTTGCATTTTGAAGTATTCTACAATGACAGTAATTACTGTCCTAGAACAAATAATTCAAATAAGTCATGCTAATTACTCATATCTAAAGTCTCGCCAAAACTATTAAAGACCAGAGTAATTAGTAAGACATTTTCTTGGTTAGCACAGAGGATACAACAGACTAGTAAGAAATTGGGGGCGTTTAATTGAGGACAGATATCTCAAACCAAAACCGTACAAAAAGCTAGGGAATGCAGTGGGTAGTGGGCTGGAGGGAAAAGAGAAGCAGAAAACAGAAATGGAAGCTACAGAAAGACAAAGGAAACACAGGCTCCACCAACATCCTCTAGTAGCCGAGTGAAAGCTTACAAGCTCCATGCAAAAACCGGTCCCACACAATCTCTTAAAACGTTTAATTATCATTTGAGTCTTGCAACAAGACGGCAAACATTTCCGCTTTGTCTTAAGGAAGTCGCCCGGAAGAAACGAGCTCAAGAAGTGGAAAGATGAAGCAAAGCGAGCCAACACTACATTTAAAGAATACAAATTTAACACGCGCGCTTGTGCATACCGAACTGACATTGTATGCAGTACGCCATACATTACTCTGTTGTGCCCTATTTATATGCACTCGAAGCCTCCTCTTTATATCTCAAGCATGATATTGAACTGGTAGGTGCAAGATTCTTCCTTGATTGAACTGTGTCATTTATAGTCAGGGAATTTCCGGTTAAGATCGTGACAATACGTCAGCGCCAGGTCTAGTAGCTGGGATATTTGTCTTTTATCACAAGGGAGTTGGAATGCGGCAACATCATTCTTCCTAAATAACTTAGTATATTCTGTTCAAGTTAATATCACCAAAGAGGCAAGTGGAGTTAAATGGCAATAATAGAGGAAAAGATGTACTGTGAAACGGTTATTTTGGGTGGTCTCAATGCAGGGGGATTAGATGGGATCTCAGGGGTAATTTTGGACAGTTTTTAATGACTTAAAGTCATTAGGGGGGAAGGAGATTGCTCACTGTATTAATAAAGTCCGGCACAAGTTGAACATTTAATTTATTTTACAACTTGGCAGGTTACTTCCTGACTACTCCTCGCTTACTTCACTACTCACTTAGACTGACATTAGAATCACCTTAGAATGACTTAGAATGCCTTCGACCGCTTTAGAATGACTTAGACTGCCCTCGACTGACTTTAGAAAATGACTTAGACTGATTGCTTTCGAATGACTTAGGCTGCCTGCTTCCGCATGTCTCTTGAGTGAATGCTCTGTATCTCTCGTGACTCTTTTTCGTATATCCACTTCTGATTCTGTGCTCCAGTTTTCTACCACATCGCCACGCCTTTCGCTAAATTAAATTCCCTCGTATATTATCCTATTTCCGAGTTATATGTTCATCATTGGCTATCTTTAAAATATTTATTTGTATCTAAGTTCTTCTTATTCGTTGACTTTTATCCGATACCCATTGGCTAGAAATATTCTCTCCCTCCTGATCAACAACGTCTTCCCACGAGCCTGAATTTTCCAAGAACAGCCTGTCATAAATTTCGGCACTTTCCTGTAATAAAACATTTTCGTCAGGTATACATCTCTGTCTCTTTCTCACATCTTTTACTTCAAAATGTATACAAAACCCTTTTGTAAGATACAATCACTTGCCACATGATATACATATAAGTACGAATTACAAATTATATCAATTCCTGTTATGCCTATCTCTAAATGATTTCATTATACATATACATAATAATTATCCTTATCAAATCTAATACTTTTATAAATATAACTCTGCAGCCTCAAGTTATTAATTTAATAAAGGCAGCCTTATTTCCGGCTTCAACCGGTAAGGCAGGACTATCATTTCGGACGTTCAAAAATTCGTGAAGGAGTTAACAATTTCAATTTTCGTATGCAAAAATGCGTGACAACTTAAAAGACCGGGTACTCCGTTTAAATTTTGTGTCAATAAGCTACTGGAAATGTGTTGGCTATTTTGGAGCCAAAAATAGTTATACCAACAAAATAAACGATATATAAACACACATATTTCTGTTTTGGTTCTTAAGTTATAGTGTTTTATTTAGTGAGATTATATTTAGTTTTGGGCCACCTGAACGCTTTCCCCAATATGCAGCCGCTCTCCAGTTCATTTTTGTGAAGTAGAATGTTCAAAGAGGTTAAAATGTGGGAAGTGTGGGTCTGAACGGTTATGTGCAGAATTTTAAAATACATTCGGATGTGTTGCCAAACTTATAAGAAAGTAGAGCTTATTGGAAAACCTAGCGTATGCAGTGATAGCATCTCTCGACCTCCATTTCATGCAAATCGCAAATAAAGAACGCATTTTTCTTGACATACAAGAAACATTATGCTATGGAGCAGTTCTTCATGGCAGTAGGGCTCCAGTAAAGAGTGCAAGCACTAAAAGAGCCACATAACTAAGTTAGCAAGGAGAGTAATTTACTGAAAGAAGTTATGAACCAGGCAAGCACTGCAGTAGGATAGGCTCACAAAGACATCCTGGCCTCAACAAGGAATATGATGATATCTTACGATGATACCTGGCACTTCACTCTATGGTTAGGTACTTGTCATTGATATTTTCACTGGCCTTGTTACATTGCGTATTTTGAGTTTCGAACTGGTGTGGCATATCCGCACGAAATGACGAAATAAAAAGGACGGTATTCTTTGAATGACACAGGAATCATAGAGAACGAGAAATGGTATTCAAATTTTGCTGAAAGCTTAAATACCACAGAGGTAGCAGCAGTAGAGTCATCATGGAAACTTCTTGTTGCTCACTGCAAGATACAGCAAGCAAATGTCGTAACCGATGGAGATAAATACCTCCGAGTGTTATCAGTTTATGGACCTTAAGTGGCAATAATAACTAAGGAAGAATACGTAAATTTATTGGTTAAAATGTAGAGAATAGCTCAAAATATACAGCTGTAGAATGGCTTGCCAAAAGGATGCAATTAAAAGGTATATTAAAAAAAAAGCCGTATAAAACGGAAGTAATGGTAAAAATAATTAAGTACTAAAACGCTGAAAATAAAAATAATACACTTAATGTTCAGCAGATGAACTCTGTAGCGTTTGACACATATTACTATTGTATCTCACTAACCAGAATTCCACACATGTGCAGACACTTATTGATATTTTTATAACCGTGGACACTTATTGATGTTTTTATAACCGTGCTAATGGGGAAGAATCTCCAAAACATGATAGCAGCAACATAAAAACTATCTCTCAAAAGATATTACACAATATGTAAAAATATGTCTGCGCAACAACATTTAGGTCCCAATGAGTAATTAGAAAGTACATGTCAGGCAACTCTGAAAGAAATTAAAGCTGTCACTTTATTATTAGATCAAACTGCCCCAAAGAAATTTTTGTACTTAATAAGAAAAGAAACTAATAGTTATAAATTCAACATAGGGTGCTAAAACAATGGGAATCAAGGAAATTATAACTGGGTTTTATTTATGTGGGTCTGAGAACAAATATTGCAATAGGGCTCAAGCGTATTTTGCAGCGCCTGAAATATGGTGAAAACATGTCGTCGGCAGTCTGACATGACCAACACCGGGCTACTAAATGTTTTAAGTGACAGTGCTATCGTTGATCGGAAAACGAAACAGACATTGTAGTAACTTATGAATTTAGAACAGGTTTGTGGCTTGTTCGACCTCCAAACCTAACGTCCTGCACTTTTTTCAAGGCAATATAAAAGACAGAGCCTATAAATCAAATCCGCGAAAATCACATGAATTGCAAAACAACATGCAACATTTTAGAAGCAGAATTGCAAGGAGAGAATAAAAATTTGCTTACAAGCCGCAGAACATATTTCTCAGCGAACGATGTATACCTTCAAAATATTCTTTAAAAAGCTAAGCATTTTAGTTACGTTCGCAGTTTTTAAACTCTGCTAATTCAGTCCTTTAATTCTACAATTTATCTCAAAGTTCTTTATGTATAAGAATGTGAATCTATTCCCTTTTGCCATAAGTTACGGATCCAGAGGCAGCCGATGGCGTTCGTTTGTCCGCGGACTTTTGGAAACACTGTAGCCCTAGGGCCAGGCAAATGGATTCTTCGATGCTGATAGAATGCCAAAAATTGCGGCGTAAGTCTAGAACGCGACCATGCAAATATTTCCCCTGCTTCTTTCTAATTTTTATCGGATGATGACTTGAATTCACTTATGGAAAGTATACCTTCAACTCAAGATTGTGGCATTAATATGCCTGTATCTGCCTCGCTGAGCACAACGAAATGCTTGCTTCTTAAATGTATCAACTAAGCCTTATAGGCTAAAGGAAATAAGAAGAAATTGAACTAGGCACAAAGAGAACCTCTCCTGACAAACTGTTTTTTACTTTAACCCATTTTCATCCCGTTGCTTCCAACGATTAATTTTTCGTCAAATTATTATTCATTTTAGAACTGGTAGTTGTTTATTAGCATAACGGAGTTAATTAGTGCCAACAATGATCGTGGCTATATCCAACTCTCAATATTTTATTCCCTTTTAGATACAGAAAATAAACCCTCAAATTTTTGAAAGATAGCAGTAAATCTACTACCGTAACAGCTGACCTCGAGTTTATACTGGATCCGAGTTTGGTTTCATCTCCTTACACACACACACACACACACACACACACACACACACACAAAAAGCCGTATAAGGAGATTGGTCCTATTTGTGCAATAATGGCGTATGACATGTGTCATTAAAGGCTTAGGAAAACAAGTGATTATTGGAAATAACACCTTCATAAGGCATAAAAATACACGAAGGGCGTGCAATAAGTAAGTTTCTTTAGTTTGAAACAACGAAATAATTGGACTTAAACTTCTGAAATTTGCAATTAAAATAGCGCCGACGTTCATAAACAGATGACAGCATATATCGTTAGTATGGCGTAATTGCGCATGGACATTGTCTTCGTGGCAAAGGCTGGCGAATCTCATTACGCTTGGTCAAGTAAATAGCGAGGCAGGAAGATGCTTGTAAATGTCTAAGGAAAGGGGAGGGCAGTCGTCCGCTACAAGCATGCACGTGGATTATTCCGAAGCAAAATTCTCATATGTATGACAATCACCTGATGTCTATTTCTATGGTGCTGAAATGGTATCGGATAGTAACTGAAGACAAACAGTGTCTGTGGCGTCTATGGAACCGGTCGTCCTCTGGCTGACGCTTCCGGCGATACTAAGGAACGCGTGAAAGCAATGATCAAAGAATACAGAAGATTAAGGCGCGAAAGTTTGCCAGAGCACTGAACGAGTCAATTGGTACAGTTCACAACATTACGCATGACGTATTGGGATCTGCACGATGTAAGCGACGCCAACTGACTGCTTACCACCTTAAACAACGAGTAAGTGTCAATTTTAACCTAACGAGGGTAAGTCCATAGATAACATATGAGGTAGGTTGGGCTTCGTCTACGCCTAAAAGGATTATCGCCTTCACAAAAGTATTATCTGGTATCATACGTTATCTGTTAAGTAAATAATTACAGCTGTAACTTCCGCTCCTCTGTGTTCAGTTGTTCAGATATAGTTACATAAAAAGGCTATGAGTAGAAGATTGTAACATGTTCAAAATGGAGTATCGAGCTATTGTTCAGTTCTTCACAAAAGAAGGACTTACTCCAAATAAAATTAAACAGCGATTGGACGGTGTATATGAGGAAGCATCCCCCTCATATTCTTACGTAAAAGAATGGGCCATATTTTTTCGAATGGGCCGAGAAAGTATTGAAGACTAAGAATGTGCAGGTCTGCCCTTGGAGGAACTTATTCCTGAAAACATCGCTCTTGTGTAAGGAGAAATTATGGAAGACTGGCGGCTCAAAGTTACAGAAATAGCAGCAAGGTTGACCTTTCTAAAACAGCAGTCCTTCGAATTATTCATGAACCATTTAAACATGACTAAGATTAGTGCAAGATGGGTGCCTAGACTTCTTTCCCCAGTCCAAAAGCAGCAACGAGTATCTTTGTCAGGCATTTTTGGAGCTCTGCCGCGGCAACGAGAGAGAAGTTCTCCAAACCATTGATACAGGAGATCAAACTATGGTCCCCTCCAATGATCCGTTGCCCAAAGGAGAATCAATGGAGTGGGTAAACCTGGCGAAGCACCGTCTCTAAAGGCGAAGGTAACTCAGTCAACCAAGAAGATCATGACCACGATCTTTTGGAACTGTGAAGGAACACTCTTCATTGACTTCAAGGAATGAATGATTAGTGTTTAACGCCCGTTTTTGCCTCAGATGCACCACAGGCGATGGACACTGATGATGCACGAGATGAAATGATATGTTGGGAAAGGATATATTTTTAAGGAAGGAAACGTTCCAGGCCTAAGTTTAGGGTACCTCCCCGTCATTTGCCATTTATGAAGACCGAGGAAAACCTTGGAAAAATCTCAGTAAGGGAGGACGGTCCCGGCGGGATTCGAACCCCAGACATCCCGCTCATGAGTCCGCGCCTTAACGACCTCGGTCACCCTTGGTGGTAAGACTTCAAGGAGAGGAACACCGCAGTAAATTGGGAGTACTAGCTGAGTAATGGTGTGCTCCTTCTTCACGACAACGCGCCTGTGCACACAGCTCTTGTTGCAAAGGAATCTGTGAAGAAATGCGGCTTCACGAAGATCGACCATCAACGCTACAAACCAGATGTAGCTGCCAGTGGCTATTTCCTCTTCTCAAAACTCAAAGGACCTACGAGGAGGTAGGAAATTCAAGTGTGACGAAAAAGTGATGGGTGCTGTTTATGCCCATTTTGCAGGCAAAACTTCTGACCATTTTTTGGGGGGGGGGATGTTGAAATGTTAATTCAAAGATGAGAGAAGTGCAGTGCAATAAAAATTAACTATATTGAAAATGAAAATAGTTTTTGTCTTTAGCATACCTATGCCTGTGATACACTATTCTCTTAATATATGCTGTCTTTTCAATTATAAGAAACGAACTTCAAAGCCTGCTGCATCCTGTATCATTAGATAGCTTCTGTTTTTCCAAGCCCCTCTTTCTATACTCTACCGACTTGAACTTGTGAATGATTTGCAGTTCGAAAACCTCCTCGACTGTCAGGTTTTTGATAAGTCCTCAACAAATGCGAATGCCAGCAAGTATATCCTAAACTTTTTTTAAAAAAAAGTAGATCTTTCCAAATTTATAATGTCAGCTCATATATCAGTAGACATCGCCTGTGGTTCCAAGATAGCAAAAACGGGCATTAATACCTTTCTGTAGAAAAAATGTGTATAAACATTTATTTGTAAATACAGGGATAAACTATTTTCCCTCAGAGATATATTTATTTGTTAATTTGCTCTACCTCATTTAAATTCGCCGGAATTTCTCTTCGATTCCAGTTGAAAAATGACTACTAAAACAAATTAAAAAGTCTACACCAATCATTAAACGAGTACGAGTTCTGTATACTGCGAGTTTAAAACTCATAAAATAGTAATCATGAAAATTTAAAACTAATTAACTGTAATGGGCTAACGGAATAATGTTGGCAAAAAGAACTTAAAATTTGTGAACTTTAATGTTTCATGGATAAATAAAATATACATAGCCTATTTTTGATATGGTACAATATATGAAATTAAATTGTGTCAGCTATAACAATTTTGCAACTTGTGTGGAAGTAAATTCGATGCAGATGAAGAGGAACGATCGCTAATACGATTACACGATCAGTTTTACAAACCTGAAAATTCCAAAACTGTATGAACATTAAATTTTCCATTTACGAGGCTCAGTCGTAAGGTAATGCCTCCTATTTTTTCTTCTTTAAGATAAATATGAATTTGGCGCGATCCTTAAATCTTTTACATTCCATGGCAATAGCAATTTCTTAAGTCAGCACGTGGCTCACCGCATCGTTCTAGAAAATGTCTGACATGGGCGTGCATGTAAGACAGCGATCTGTGATGCATTTCCTGAATGCGGAAGGTGAAACGCCGATTCGCATTCATGAAAGACTGATGAATGATCATGGGGATGCAACAGCAGACGTCAGTATTGATAGAAGCTGGGCAAACCATATTTTTTGATGAAAATAAGAGTAAAATGGTAAAAATCTAGTAATATATTCATAAATTGCACTTCTAGTAATGAATGAACGTCTGATCCTGCATTTGAATTTCCGCTAACAGTTGAACAGAGAAGGTTGAAATTCACATCTAGATCTTCATACAGAAGCTAACTTAGTTATCAAACAGCTTTTAACTTCAGTGTATATCAAACCAACAAATCTGCAACAATAAATTAAACTAGCATCCAAAACACATCACTCCAAAATATCTATACCTTACCTTTTCCTTTATCTGTCCGTGGACATCTCCTCTGTCATAACACCAAGTCATTGGATCCAATTTAACTCATAAGCTGTCAAATCCAGGTTATCCTTTACCCTTGTTACGCTCAAGGGTTCTTGCAACGCATGAAACGTTCATTCCCACGGCACCTAAACTTTCTGATAACGGTCAGTTAAATTTTACCGCTATTTGTTTTCCAGGCATTGAGCGTACCAAACCTATCCTCAAAAATCACTGCAACATTTTGTTTCAAAATCCTATGACTTCTACCATTTTTCATAAATTACCACGTTTGAGCTTCAGGTCCTCTAAGAATTAAAAATATTATTTTACGCAGGAACCATAATCCAGGACAAGAACCTCGGCAATGTAGGTCCATATCGGTGTAACTGTATTAAATGTAAACCCTGTGCTTTGATTATACCCAGCACTTTATTTTTCATTCCGGTATTTGAATTAAATTTTAAAATTCATTCTTTTGCTCATTGCACGTCAAAAATGTTGTACATATGTTCACGTGTAAATTTTGTTCAGCGTTTTATATATACATTAATCTCTACTATAGTACCTATAAGGATAAACAACTATAGACGATCATTTAAAACTAGATATCTTCTTCCAGTAGCCCCAAATGTCATTTCACTTCAATCCACTTTTTATGGTTGTTTTCATTTAATTCGCCGAGATGCATTAACTTTTCCCTGCCCAACTAGCACACTGAGAGACAAGGGGATGGAAGCTATAGTGCTAAATAAAGAGTGCACTCCACCGGACCTTAACCTAACCCTCTGAGTCCCATGTACTAGTATCTTTTGTTTTTCAAGTTTTTAAAATAAGCTGTACTGTCAGCACGCTTACAAAAAAAATTATTTTGCAAGTTGGTATGGGCACCGCCCATCTCGCTTTTCTTCGTTCTTTGCCGTGATTAAGAGCTAACGCTTGAAATGTTGTGTTTTATTTTGTGTTTAGTGTTTTTTAAAACAGTGCAACGGTCTAGTTGGTTAACTAGATGCGTTTTTTCCCCAAATTCTATTATATATATGTAACCCTCGTTTGAACGCGTGGCCGGCTTAACGAGGATTTGCTTGGCACCGGGAAGCACATTGTTTGCCGGTGGAGTTAAATATTCATAGCCCCTTAAATTCAACCGCATACATTTCTACAGCACAACAAACAATTTTACTGGTCGTACAATGGCATTTCGTGTACAAGATCTGGCTTTTTTGCACTGCAGTATCTATAGTGTTGTGTCGCTACATGGCCATGTAAATAAAACCATGCTTAGTCCGTAAAAAGAATTAAACCTGGGTTAATAGAGCGAGCATTAACATTATCCAACACATTATTACAGAAATTAACTCCGCTCACATTATCGTTGCAATTCCTGAACTATAATTTTCTTATACAGTTTTAATTTCAAAAGTTAATAATGACCAGTTGAGGTTTATAAATAAGAAGTTTGTATGTATTGGTTTACATATAATAAGCTATTTGAAAAAAAATATGTTGTTATATATTTAATGTTCATTTTAGATAACAATTTTGAGAATCAAGAATTTACTGCCTCAGTCAAATGATAACAATGAGGAGTCGGTGCACTAAACGACAATGCAGCAAACATCACTAAGGCTATTGTGATAGCAGTAGCATCCAAAGTAAAATAAAGTACGTTTGCAGTTTCAGAATAAAAAATCCGATAAGAAGATATTTACGAACAAAATGCTCGGAAACGAAAAAGAGACATCAGTGATTTATAATAAGCAAAATATTTTCAATGAAGAGCATTGGAAATTTAGATTGCCACTGTGCAAGTAAATTTTTAAGTAATGAGAGGGGAACAAATTTAATTTTTTAAGCTATGAGTTATGTTCTTCATGAAAACATTTATGTTAAGGACTTATGCACATGTTATTCGATTCGGCATCGGAGTCTAAAGATATTACTGGACATAAGAAAGAATGCATTTATGAAAGTGGAATAGAGCTCGGCGGACTAATTTTGACAAATCTTTCTCTCTGTCCTCTCTCTCAGTGCGACTAACGGAAGATTTGCTAGACTTGAGACAGAGAGATTGAGGAAGACACGTCTCACCTTATTGAAGGAGTAAACTTAAATGGAGAACACCTTTATCACCAGTTTTAACTGTTACACGTTAAAGAACACATCCGAGTTTTTCCATCTTCTGAAAGAGTTATGCAAAAGAGAATAGCACAAATAAGAAATACTTAAAATCTGAGCTTAATGCAGCAAAAACGTGGAAAAATGTAAGTACGAAAAGAAATCCTATTTATTGAAGTGTTTCATAATTTCGATATTTTTCCCCCACGTAAAAATGAATTTACTGTTTGTGACAAATTGTTCAAGATCAAAGCTTCGCCAAATGATAGTGAAAGAACTAAGTAAAAAAACTGGAAAGAAAATTAATCTTAAAAAAAACGAATGGCTAATGATACAGAACTCAGTGAAGTAGCAGATTCCAAAAATTTAATATTGGCATTTATTTGTAAAATACTTTAGCTTTCTATAGGTTAAATCAATTTGAATACGACAATTATATAACATTTATATGGATTTCTGGAATGATGGTTAGAACCTCAGAGAATACAGAAAATGTTTTCTTCTTTATGAAACATATTTACAATTCCGTTTTCACTGAAAACCATGTAATGCGGAGACAAAACAAACACTTAAACGCTGATGAGGAAAGTTACCTATAAAAGATCCTGTATGGATAAATATGCTTTTAAGTTCCTGGTATTCAGTCATTTATGTACACCTAAGTGTACGGGCTTCTTGTTGATAACCGCCACAATAAAATCAGCGTGCCGTAAGAAAACTTATTAAAGACGAATATTATGACATTAACTCAATGTTATTATGTATGTGAGGGTTAAAACCATATCATCCTTTTGTTTGGGTCTCGCTTTTCGAGGTAGGGTGATCCCGGTAACCCGCAGCTGAGCTACACCATACCAGGCTACTCTAAGTCGACAAGTCACAGGGCTCTATTGACGAATGACAAAACAATATATACACACCTACATCTATAAATAAAAATCACGGGAGACAAATTGTAGCCTAAAGGTTAATGATCAGAGCTAAATTAATGTAACGTTTTTGCAAGTTCAAAATTGTAAATATGCGTAAAATTCGTATATTTACAAAGATCATGTAGGAAATTTTTAGTTCGCAGTAATACCTGCGTTGTAGACTCTAAATATACTTTGATTCACAGTTTGTGACTGTGCTTACAAACGGTTGACTATTTCATCACTAGAGATGGAACAAGATATCAGTATAAGTCTGACGCAAGTTAGGGTACATGCCGTCAGAAAGAGGGTGTTAGAGTTTGCAGCTGCATTGCAGAAACCTGCTGCTGTTTACGACGGAACATTAGACAAAGTTCAGGGTTAGCTACACTGTATGTTTGACGCTAAGTCAACTTCACGTCCATGGTAGAAAATGGTAGAAAACAAAAGATAGATGGCAGATATATTTTATAAGAAGATAATTTAGATTTTGTTTTGCTTTTTCCCTCCCATTCTTTGATCTAAAACACAAATGAATAATGTAATGTAAAGGCAGCCTCATGGTGCAGTTGGCTAGGGTATCTACGCATCTACAACAAAAGTGGAGGGTGGAGGTTGAAATCATGCTTGGCTGGATGGAGATTTTTGAAAGTTTCCCTTCATTCTGAAAGAAAGAACGCCAAACACCCTAAGACTCCGACTAACTTCTGTCTCATTTGAGCGATCATTAATTCAAATCTTTCATCTCCAGGAACCATGACAGTTGCTACGGGACAAATCATAATTACAAAATAAGAAAGAACAATAATGTATTAACCCTACTAAGGTATTTTGCAGAACTTTCCTTGCTCTTGAATTTATTTGTATCCACAACAGGATTAAATGAATAAATGAATGAATAGTGTTTAACGCCCGTTTTTGCTACAGTGGCACCACAGGCGATGAACACTGATGATATATGAGATGAAATTATATTTTGGGAAAGGATTTATTTTTAAAGAAGGAATCGTTTCAGGCCTAAGTTTTAGGGTACCTCCCTGGCATTTGCCATTATGAGGACTGAGGAAAACCTGAAAAAAAAAAAAAAAACCTCAGTCAGGGAGGACGGTGCTGGCGGGATTCGAACCTCAGAACTTCCGCTCACGAGTCCGCGTCTTAGCGACCTCGGCCACCCTTGGCCGTCACACAAGCAATTTAAGACCCTATTGACATAATATATTATTTCAGGTCAGCTAAATTAAATTAAATGTAGCACCATTTTAGAAACTATCTATTTGTGGCATAACAATTAAATAGCGTTACTACATGAAATTATTATTTGAGAAAATCTTAGTAGTGAGTAGATCTAGTTACTAGTGAACTAAATTTCATATTTAAAGTACATAGCAATTCTTTGTAATGTGTGAAAATTATCGTCGAGTTAACTTATTCAGAGTTATTCAGTAATTGCAAACAACGGTTTTGTTTCTAGATTTTCCCCAGTTATGTCTCATGCATTCGTTACAGATCACAGTTATTTTTCCATTGGTTGTAATAGTTTACTGGTTTCACACAATGCCCTTGTTGGCTTATCAATAATCGATGAGGTTTTACTTATGCGGCATGCATAAAACGACAATGCAGAATAAAGCGTATACTTGACTCTCATTCCGTAACATAATGAACCAGTTATGATATGTTTATAAAATACTTCAGCAGATGTGAATAAAAGCGGGTATTACTGGACTGTTTGATTTTACAGGATTTGTTATGTAAACGGGAGGGGGGTACCTTGTACTTGCCCGCACATATTTCATCTGAGTTGTAAATCACAAACGGCAAATGATTTTCAAAGAATGTAAACATGTTATTAAAATCAAACAATTTTATCATAAAATAATTCAAAAGACGGAGACAAATTACTAGGTTAATGATGAGTCAAATTAACTCCAAGTCTGTCAGCGATTGAATTTACCAGGCATGCTTCATTTTAAGGTCGTGAATAATACCCCCTATGTAGCTGGTTTGTAGGGAACCGAACCTGGTTCAGCTAGTTCAGAGATACACAATACTTAGCCAGGCGGGGTTAGTGCCAGTTATGATTCCGAAGTAATTTTACTGTGCTAGCTGTAATTTTTAGCACCAGTAGAGAAATGGGCAACTACACTTGCCGAAACAAAGTTTTCAAGAAGTCCTGTAACGGAGTAACAGGAGAATCTGAACAAACCTTGACATAAAAAGCAGATTACAAGGTAGGTATATTTTGTTCATACAGCTGGCGTCGATATACGTAAAAGCGTCATCAAGTAGCGCAACTAAGTGTGGCGGGGTGTGGCTCATCTTGCACAATTGCCGTCGCTCCCTTCCCCCTTCCCCTTTATCTCTCCATGGCCGGCGGCACCGCCATGGGCTTGTGCCAAAGTCTGTGCTAGAGATGTTCTTCTTTATTTTGTCAGATTAATTCCTCCCTTCTCCCCTCTATCCTCCGCCCCCGCCAGTGTTCCTCGCTTTTCCTCCTTAACCCTTTTTGCTGCCGTTGAATACTGCCACCACACAATATTTTCGGGCTATTTTTGAAGATTTATGCGATCTCATTTAGGGTATTATGTTCCACTGGAATGCACATATTACCTTCCCATGCGTTTTTCACACTAGCTCGGCAAATAGAAATCCAATAGAAGAACGACCAAGCGAAAAGGCGTTTCGGGTGCACGAAGTTTGGTTGCGTGGCGTTGCGTTGGTTGCGTTCCCAACCCACGTTCCCTCCCGCCGTAACCCAACCCCTCATCGCTGCAACCAGTCGAAACATTAACACTAGAAAGTGCGAGAATGATGTGGCGCTACCGAACAGAGGGGAAAAAAGTTGCAAAAGCGCAATAAGCAGCCAGTGTGATGTGCTATATAGAAATTCCGGTTTATCACTTTTCCAATGGTTTCACTCGCAGATAAACAAGGAGCGTCTCTTATTTCTACAGCGTGCATTTTTTTGCATTGTTATTATTTTTTAAATTTTTGCATTTATATTTACACTTAACTTCCATTAAGTCTTCTCACTGCACCTGCATTTCTTTCTTACGTTATCATGAAATAAGGTTAAAGATAGAGAAGAAGACGAAGTACTCCACCATCAAATCAAAATGCGACACTGGCCATTTTCCTTTACTAATGCTTTTAGCGCATGTGGATAAAACATGTAGGTCAGTAATACAAACCTATAAATAAAATAGCAGCTTTGTCCGCCATTACCCAATGAACAGTTCAGCAGTTTACCATCAGGCAACACTGGTGCATAAATGATCAGACCAAGCAACATTGACATGCATTTGTACTACCAAGCCTTTTACGATTTATAAAATATAAAATGTAGAAAATTCGTGTGATAAATAATATTTTTAATTATATCATGACACATTTTCAATATTATTAGCTAAAATAATTTTGCTGCACATAGAAATTTTACTTATTGTAATATGTTCAACAATGTAGATTGTTACTAATAACGCAGTCGGGATTTAAATTTGCATTTCACACAAAACGCTCGTTAAAACACAGTTTCATTCCTTTCATTCTTATACACTCTTTAAGGCGCTGGTGCTGCAAAAATGGTTAGGGTGGCACCCCAAAACGCTCACGATTTTTGCTATTGTTATCGAACGTTTTATGTCCCCATACCGACTACCGTAAAAAAACGAATAATGACTGAAGGGAACCACACATGAGAATAAACTGATACATATTGACAGGCGCTTTGTATCTGAGGTCCCGGGTGCATACTAAGAAGCCAGTCGTATAATGCACGTAAAAATAACAACCTTTAGTTTGAGGGAAGTTTTGTCAGTGAGTGATTGAGTTTGTGTATTACATGATGGTTTCATTGTGTGTAAATTCTGTGCTAAATGCCTTCGTTATTTACACGAATGCATAAGTATGGTCTTGAAGAACATTTTTTTTACGTGCGAAAGTGTGTTAAACGAATTCATAAAATGAGATTTGCAAAGGAAAAAAAAATGGAAATTGTGTTCCGTTTAGAGGAATAGTTTGTCAGCATGTTAAAAGATTAGGAGAGAGAGGTTTCTGAATGGAAAGAAACGAATTCCAAACAGCCATCTTACGAATGAAGATGACATACAGGAATTTCCTATGCAGATGCCGGAAATAGTAGTGCCACTTAGGGACGCAATATCTCTTTTAACGCAAGTTAGTGCTTATTATTAGCGTGAGTTTTAAAGCAGTAATTTTATGCTTTTAGTAAATATATAAATACTATAATAAGAATACAAACTAACTCACGGCGACTTTATCTTCCCTTGCGACTGCACTTCCCCAGTGAGTAACAGGGCTCAAGCGGCCCGTAACTGAAACAACGTCTTTGTATGTGCATTATAAACTTGCAATCTTTAATTAATATTAAATGGAAAAGTAAACTGCATTGCAGAAATTTAGCTTTAACGCTGTTTTAGACATTTCTGTTCTTCAAATGCGAAATTATTTTTTACAAGTAACAATAAATTAGCATTGTCCCAAACGAGTGTTGGGTAAAGTTAGAAAAGATATATGCAATTTAAGATCGTAAGTATTTTCAGAACTATCTTTTAAACTAAACTGCAAATACTTACAAGGTGGTATCTATGTACCTGCGCTATGTTCTCTAGGATTACAATAATTCTTGTTCGCTGCTGGTGAACGTTTTTTGACTAGCTTCTGCTGCATATACTTATAGTGATGCAACAGTTGAGAGCGTAAGTTTTTACTGTAGGTTTACAGTGTTATATTTTATTATAGTAATAACTTCCATTTAGTGGTTCCTGTACTTTTAGCCAATCCTTTCTTATGCTCTGCGCTAGCAGCCGCATAATTTCTAAAGTATATTTAATTATCACTTTCTTTTTTGATAGTTCTATCAATGGTGTTTTTAGATAAAAGTACCTAATGTAATTTTTTTAAACATTCTGAGATAGTGGGAAGAAATTCTTATTTTCACCTTTTGCCCTCTAGGTGGTTAAAACGCGGGACATGGAAACTGCAATATAAGTGGTATCAAAGAACAGAACGTGTTCACATATGCTACTTTCTTTATCTCACAGTTCCAATATGACATGTTAACTTATGTGTGGAGTACTGTTCGGCCTAGCTCATTCGGGTTACGCGCAGCACCCACACACTTTACTGCTTACCGTGCAATACTTAATATTCGATTGTCAAGACTTGCAAAATGTTCTCGTCTTTCAATAATATCTCCAAATGGGTTATCCATCTGCATTATGTCATTCTGGCAAAATCTCACGTTTTATCTCTTTTAATATTGTATCTTCTGTAAAATTTACGTAAATATTCTTGAACATTATAAAGACCACAGATATGTATATAAATTTGTTAATTTATTAATTATATAATCTTACAAATAAAATACTTAAATATTTTGCATAATTGTTAACCCGTTAATATATTAATCTTAATTGAAAAACCCACCAGCGAATCTTAACCTCACTTTAATAGAAAGTTAAAAATTAATGTTTTCAAAATGGCAGTCTTCAGGTTGAAGATGCTGCGTTTTAATTATATATCTGACATTTTTTTAATTGCAAGTTCAAGCAAAACCTTCAAACGCGTAAGCGTCAAGATTATATCTTAAAAGGTAACCGATTTCTAAGAAATTAACTTTAAATGCGGGGAATTTTATCACCGCTGCTCTTCACTTTTCTCTAATATGAAATTTTATATGAATAACAGAATTATTGTATATATGTCTGTTTCACGTTTTTTGTGAGTGCGTTCTTATTAACTTTGTTGTTTTCTTTTGTTGGAATTAATTTCAGTAACGAAGTATTTTATAAAAGCATGAACGGTCTTGCGACCCATGTAACTATGACGAGCAATATATGTATATCTATTTTAACTGGAATAATAAATACCACTAATACACCACAATTACTACTACTACTACTACTACTACTACTACTACTACTACTACTACTGCTACTACTGCTGCTGCTGCTGCTACTACTACTACACCACAATTACAACTACTACTACAACAACAACTACTACTACTACTACTACTACTACTACTACTACTACTACTACTACTACTACTACTACTACTACTACTACTACTATTGATTTGGTTTATTTACAGACACTCTTTAACATCACAGGTCATCTGCGTCTATTCAATTCAGGGCTTGAAACGGCCAAACAATTTTGTTCACAGGCCTCTACTTTCAGGCTTGAGGTTCTTTATCGTGCCGTAAATGTACGACACGAGACTTCCCTTCCAAAGGACGCCATACTTACGATTTTTAGGCCCTAAAATCCATCGATCCTGGCCGGTATCGAACCCGCGATCTTGGGTTTAGGAGGCAAGTATGGTTACACTACACCACCAGGACCGTCTACTACTACAACCACCACTACTATTACAGCTACTACTACAACAAGTACACCATCACTACTACTACTACTACTACTACTACTAGTACTACTACTACTGCTGCTGCGCTACTACTACAACAACTAAACTATCACTACTACTACTGCTACTACTACAACAACTACACCATCACTACTACTACTACTTTTGCTACTGCTGCTGCTACTACTACTACTACTACTGCTGCTGCTGCTATTACTAGTACTACTATTACTGCTACTATCGCTACTGCTACAACAACTAAACCATCACTACTACTACTGCTGCTGCTGCTGCTACTACAACAACTACACCATCACTACTACTACTGCTACAACTACTACTATTACTACTACTACAACACCTACACCATCACTACTACTACTACTACTACTACTACTAGTACTGCTGCTGCTACTGCTACTACTACTACTACTACTACTGCTACTACCTCTACTACCACTACTGCTACTACTACAACAACTACACCATTACTACTACTGTTACTACTACGACTACTACTACTACTACTACTACTACTACAACAACAACTAAACTATCACTACTACTACAACAACTACACCATCACTACTACTGCTGCTGCTGCTACTACTTCTATTACTATTACTACTACTGCTACTGCTACTACTACTACTACTACTACTACCACTACTACTACTACTACTACTACTACACCGTCACTGCTACTACTACTACTACTACTAGTACTGCTGCTGCTA
This sequence comes from Metallyticus violacea, assembly GCA_030762175.1. Classification (NCBI taxonomy): domain Eukaryota; kingdom Metazoa; phylum Arthropoda; class Insecta; order Mantodea; family Metallyticidae; genus Metallyticus; species Metallyticus violacea. The sequence continues at coordinate 182,902,475 of CM060846.1, read as the reverse complement.
CTGCTACTACTACTACTACTGCTACTACTGCTGCTACCTCTACTACCACTACTACTACTACAACAACTAAACTATCACTACTACTACTACAACAACTACACCATCACTACTACTGCTGCTGCTGCTACTACTTCTATTACTACTGCTGCTACTGCTACTACTACTACTACTACTACTACTACTGTTGCTACTGCTACTACTACTACTACTACTACTACTACTACTACACCATCACTGCTACTACTACTACTACTACTACTACTAGTACTGCTGCTGCTACTGCTACTACTACTACTACTACTACTACTGCTACTACTGCTGCTACCTCTACTACCACTACTGCTACTACTACAACAACTACACCATTACTACTACTACTACAACAATAAACTATCACTACTACTACAACAACTACACCATCACTACTACTGCTGCTGCTGCTGCTACTACTTCTATTACTATTACTACTACTGCTGCTACTGCTACTACTACAACAACTACACCATCACTACTACTACTGCTACTGCTACTACTACAACAACTAAATTATCACTACTACTACTACCGCTACTACTACAACAATACACCATCACTACGCTACTACTGCTGCTACTACTTCTATTACTACTACTACGACTACTACTGCTGCTACTACTGCTACTACTACAACTACACCATCACTACTAGTACTACTACTACTGCTACTACTGTCGGTCCTGGTGGTGTAGTGGTTACCATACTTGCCTCCTATACCCAAAACGCGGGTTCGAACCCGGCCAGGACCGATGGATTTTTTCGGGCGTAAAAATCCTAAGTATGGCTTCCTTCGGAAGGGAAGTAAAGCCGTGGGTCCCGTGTCGTACATTTGCGGCACGAAAAAGAACCTCAAGCCTGAAAGAGAGGCCTCTGAGCAAAATTTGTCGGCCGTTTCACGCCCTGAGTTGAATGGGACGCTGATGACCTGAGCTGTTAAAGAGCGTCCTTAAATAAATCAATCAAAAAAAAAAAAAAACTGCTACTACTACAAGAACTACACCATTACTACTACTATTACTACTGCTACTACTTCTACAACTATTTCTACTACTACTACTACTACTATTACTACTACTACTACTACTGCTGCTGCTACTGTACTACTGCTAGTACTATTGCTGCTGCTGCTACTACTGCTACTACTACTACTACTACTACCCTACCACTGCCAATACCACCACCACCACCGCCGCCATCACTACTACTATTACTACTACCACTACTACCACCGCCACTACTATCACTACTACTACCACCACTACTATTACTAATATCACCTTTCTCTATTGTTTTCGCTACTAGTTATCCAAACCTCCTATTAGTGGTATAGGTGTTTGAAGGATCCCTGACATATTCTTCGTAGAAAAGAAAATCTATATTACTCACCTGCGCTTCTTTCTTACGTGCAACCTTCCCTTCTTCGACTTCAGTTTTCGACCTTAATATGGCATCACAGAACATGATACGAACAGAAAATTCAGGAAACAAACTGGAGGGGGGCAGAAAGGTGTACAATTGCAAATTATATGTAGAAAGGCAGGTGAACTATTTGTTATTGTTTTTCTTTTTTTGATCTTTCTTCTTCTTTATTTTATTCACTATTTATTCTTGTTTTCCTTTCTTTGATTCTTTCTTTTTTATTCTTTCTTTCTTTCTTATTGTACCAATTTCATAATTACAGGAATTGTTTTCCTGTAATTATGCTCCTTTATTCTTCTTTCTTTTTCTTTCTTTTATTCTTTGTTTGTTTGTTTGTTTCTTTCGTCGGTCCTAGTGGTGTAGTGGTTACCATGCTTGCCTCCTAAACCCAAGAACGCGGGTTCGAACCCGGCCAGGACCGATGGATTTTTTCGGGCGTAAAAATCCTAAGTATGGCTTCCTTCGGAAGGGAAGTAAAGCCGTGGATCCCATGTCGTACATTTACGGCACGAAAAGGAACCTCAAGCCTGACAGAGAGGCCTCTGAGCAAAATTTGCCGTCCTTTTCACGCCCTGAATTGAATGGGACGCTGATGACCTGAGATGTTAAAGAGCGCCCATAAATAAAATCAATGAAATTTTTTCTTTCTTTCTTTCTTTCTTTCTTTCTTTTTTCTTTCTATCTTTCTTTCTTTCTTTATTTATTTCTTAATATACTTAAAACATAATCCCTCAATTTGAAGACTGGATAAATGTATTGTTATTTTTTTCATGTAGTATTATCAATAGCACCATTAGTTGTCTTTATCTATTTTCCCTGTTGCCTGCTGTAATGGTATTTTTTGGATTTTAATCTCATATTAATGTTGTCATTATTACCTATAATAAAGCAAAATTAAGGTTTTTTGTACTCCACGTAGTAGTTTTCTATTTGTCGTATGAATTCCACCGGCAGTGTGTATATGAATGCGACTGTAAGGATGAGAATATTTTAATTGATAAAAGGATCTTACAAAAGGTGTTTCTTTAGTACAATTAATAATAATTTCACATCCTCTGACACCATGACTGTCTACATGGAATTTTAGTTAGAGATATGACTATCTTGAACATACAGATGCAGGAGACATCAAGGTCTTAGTGCATTTTTTAATATATATTTAAGAGAGCAAGCGTATCTTGCCCTTGTTGTCATCAAAACCAAATACCGGAACAGAATGCATGTTAAATTCGATTTGACGATAAAACTGAAAATGTTTCATGCTGATATAAGAGGGTCGTTTGATAAGTAGTTAGGTGTTACATTAAAGAGAACAAGTTCAGTCTTACAACGTACTTTATTTTTCAATACAGTCTGATCGAATTTAACGCATCTGCTCCAACGTTTCATCAGGTTCGCGATCCCATGTGGAAGGTTTCTTCGATGCCCTCAAAATACTCACTTACCTCTTCATTTGACTTAAAATTTGTGAATTTTTGGAACAGATAGTAATCCGAGGAAGCAACATCTGGTGTTTAAGTGTAAGCGGAACTATTTAAAATCGAAATTTAGTCACATTGTCCTGATCTGCATTACTTGAATGCACAAGTGCATTGCTATGGTGAAACAACTCGTTTTTAGTAATTCTCGGACATTTTCCGCTATCGTTTTCATCACTCTCTCCAGTAGCGATGCATAGTATTCTCTAATAGTGATTTCTTCCCTCTCTAGGTAGTTAATCAAAAGAATTTCCTTTGCTTCCCAAAAAACTGAAGCCATTACCTTTTCAACGGATGGAACGCATTTCACATTTTTTGGAATCAGTTTGCCGCGTGCGGTTCGTTGTTTAGACTGCTATTTCGTTTAAGGTGTATAGTAATGAATCCTCGTTTCGTTCATAATCACAAAGCCCCGCAAATTATTGATTGGGTTCTTCTTAAACATATCCAAGCAATCGGCCGACATTCCCACGCAATTTCGCTTTTGCTGCGGAGTGAGCAGGCCCGGCACCCGCCTTGCCAGAGTTTTTTCATGTGTAATTAATTCATTATAAAATAAAATCAACCATTTGAGATGTCCGTGGTCTCTGCTAACTCGTTCAATTTCACTCATCTGTCAGCCAAAACAACATCATTGACTTTATCGATGATTTCAGGCCTCAAAGTTGATTTTGGAGCTTCAGGACATAGAGCGTCTTCGATGGTTATTCTCTCACGCTTGAACTCGTTTACCTTAAATCGATTTCTTAGGGAGGACATGTATCATCCAATGCAGGTATTTTTCACCAATTTATTTTTCTGTTTTCCCTTCCAGAAATAAGAAATGAATCGCATCACAAATTCCAACCTTATCCATTTTTTATTATCACTTGAAACACTTATGTTTAAACAATTGCCAAACAATGAATTGACATCAGAATGACTTGTGACCGTAGAATATTGATACACTCAAAGCACACATAAAGATATTAACGTTGCCCTCTATTAGTAGGCGAACAAAGTTACTTATCAAACCACCCTGGTATCTTAAGGCAACTTTTATTATTAACGTATTTGTCTTTCGTCAGTTATGAAATTTTAAAAACATGACATTTACAACTAGTTACGCAGGAGCAAATTCTTTTCAATCATAAGATTCAATTAATATAATGAGCTTTTCAATGATAGACTCATGATTTTTATATTAGTCGCTCCTGATATTACTTTATTAGATTTTTGGAAGTAGAGTTTCATGTGAGAGGTTTAGGAATCTGCTGTAATAAATGGCAAAAATAACAGGAACATTCCGCATGACGACAACGACATGGAAAGTTAATCACTAGGCTACTCCACAGGTTCTCTTGCCACTATTTGTTTAATTGAGTGCAAAAAAAAAAAAAAAGAAAAACTAACAACAACTTCATACTGTCTGCTAATGTCTAAGTATTTCTTTAGTGTGACTGATTCAAACGTGCGGGTAGTGAAGCTATTGGTTTTAACATACTCGGTCATTTTGAAGATGTGACAGTTGAATAAATTTCTCAATAGATTTTGACAAAATCTTCAAATATAACAATTAGAATAATAACAGCCGGAGCATAGCTGCCTGCATTATAGTTAGTAAAGCAAATATTAGCAAACTTAAAAGAAAGACCGTTTCAGTTTAATCGGCAGGGAAATTTACTTAGGGTGCAACGCAGGAATGAAGTTTCGTACAGCCACACTTAAGTCGCGACATCGATCTGTGTCTTGTCTTTAACGCTGCCTTATTGTTTCTCAACAAATTATGTGTGTGAATGTGAAATTCCGGCATATTAGTAACGTTAATTGCAGCCAGTAGTCAGCTGCTGCGCTGTATTACTACAGTGTGCAGCATTTTCGCGAAATTATAATCGCTTATAGACTGAAAACAAAGCTATTTGACCACATGACCAAGGTGGGGGTTTTGTTCTTTTGAATAATCTTGAGTTCCCCTCCCCTTTGCACCACTCCGGAAGCTCTTCCGCTGACCCCTGCCCCTTGTTCCCGGAGCAGGTTAATCAGAAGTAGCTTCCACCCGGCAGTTAAAGGGGGCCGCAGGAGGGGAAATCTTTCTTCGCCACGGAATTGCTAAGGAAACTCTTTAATTAACACGAGATTTCATTACTCTTGAGGTAGTGAATTTAATGTCGCGAGAGTGGCTGCTGGACAAGGGTCCCTCTAGAAGTACCTCCTATGTTCCTAACCCCCCAAAATTTAACTTTAGTTTACAATGAAGTGGTTATTTACATTAGGAGGGTTGTATGTGTGTTTGCAGCCTTGCGATTAGATAAAGTGGTTGCTTTTTGGAAACTCGATAAAGGTAGTTACAGTTAGGAAAAAATATGGAAAATAGGAGTTTTGTATGCAGTAAACACAGTAAATATTGCTTCCTTTTCCAAACTAATACTTACACATGATTAATTTTTTAAAGTAGTTTTTAGCGTTCATTTTCACAGCTGAAGCATCGCAGGCAATGAACACTGATGATACTTGAGATAAAATTATATATTGGGAAGGGATATTTTTATGGAAGGAAGCATTCCAGGCCTAACCTCTTCGGCATTGACCGAAGAAAACCTGAAAGAAATCTCAATCACAGGAACGGTCCTAGCGGCATCAAACCCGAGAGCTCCTTCTCAAGAGTATGTGTTTTAACGACCTCGGTTTAAGAATGCCTTGCGTCGTTTCCTTAAAAAAAAAAAAAAAAAAAAAAAAAAAAAGCAGCAAAAGCAGCAAATGTATTTCCTTTTGGCACTTAAATAAAATCCTCAACATATCAGCATGGTGCCCATGTCTTAGACTGGAGTAATATATCAAAATAAGGTTTACCCACACAACTGTTAAAAAATAAATGAAACTTGAACTTGCCTGTTAATAAACGGACATTTATTAATTCAGACATATGATAGGATTAAATATTTAATTTTCCTCAAGAAAAGGCATTTTGACATTGTCATGCTCATTAAGGAGAATAGTTGATGACCTGGGGCTCTTGAGTTCGACCTTCACTTCTAGCATAGTTACATTATAATTCGTTTTCTCATCGTTGGTTCAGAGGAGGCTGTGTATTATGATATTCACATTGCCACGTAATTCCACTGTGTTTCTATTTCTGACATAGTTAAATACTATAAGCTAATCCTTGATAAGTAAATAACCATAAAAGTGTGCTAATTATAGCGTTTGCACCAATAAAGAGTTATTCACACTAATTTCTGCAAATCCTGGAAGGAATCCGAAATTTTTGCATGGGAGCCATGCAAGAGCTCTTTAAGTCGGAACTGTTGATCCTTTAACTTCTCGAGACTGTAAGGATTGTTGAATTGCCGAGCTAGAGAGCAAATGAATGCAGGATGAGACTCCCGCAAAAGCAAGAAGGAACAAAATGAGCATGATGTAGTGGATGCAGCCAGTTAATTGGTTATTTGTATGCCAAACATGGATAAACACGATAGTATCCTAGCCGACACTGGCAGTCGTTTCAAATCGAGCGCAGACGAAAGCTGAACTGCAAGCGTTCTTTGATATCGAAGCCCCTGCCCTCTCAGATTAGTGCATGGGAAAAGAACTAAACTTTCATAAACTGGTTCAATGTTATTTGGAATAAGCAGATCTAATTTCACTACTCAAGATTGTTTATTATTTTTTGTAATTAATAAACCTTAATATGGTTTAAATATGTTATTTAAAGTGCAGACTCAGAAAAAAAGTTACACTTTTGCCTTTACATTTTGCGCCAACTTATCTGTTTCTCAGCACAAAAAAAAAAAAAAGAAAAGAAAAGAAAATATCTTAAGTACACATGCATTCCAATAAAACGGAAAATGAAAATCTTGAGAGAAAATTGTTTAGTGCTGTCAAGTTGAAGCAATAAATGTATTAGAGAGGTAATGGAATTTTTCTAATTGTAAATGGCTTTGGCGATTAAGCTGTGAAATAAAGAAATTTATTTTGTCTAACCACTGTGAGAATGGCTGTAGTTAAACGATCTTATCAAACTTAGTTTGGAAGGTGTAGTTATATTTTATTTTCTTTGTTCGGGAGGAAAGTGTATTAGTAACATTTAAGTAACAAAATGTGCTTATTTATATGATGTGAATCAATATAAAATTATTTATACATGAATAGAATACAGTGATTTTGGTATATACATTTTGCATTTATGGACCTTTTATATGTCATACAAGGTAAGATAAACATTTTAGTGAATTTTAAACACCCTCTCTTACAAGTCCATTAGTAAAAAAGCGACATTTTCTCTCTCAAACCCTTGATATTTTCACATTTTCGTCTTTTTCTCAATATCCCTTGCATGCATTTCAACACGCCAAATGTTGTCCGTACACTCTCACTAGTTGATTGAACAGTAACATTTCTTTCTGCTAATTGTTAATTTTTGAAAATGACAGCCTCATTTGGACCTTGAATGATATACCCACAATGAACAAAGTGAATTACGAAACGCTTAAAATGTTTAATATAAGTGCTATGGACCTTAAAATGCAAAAGCATGTTTATCTTGATCTTTTTAAAAATAATGCTTTGATACAGAAATTTTCTGGAAGCCTAGCGCAAGGCACGCTGCAGCGTTATGTTTACATGACCATTTGTAGGAAGATTATAATGTTCACGTTTCCATCCTTTTCTATTCTAGAACTATATTTTGAAAAGTAACAGCTTATATAAGCTGAAATATTTGCAAATTTTTCTTGTAATAGAACTCTTGTTCCCTTCATGAGTGTAAATGTAATTTACCTTCAAATATTTATTCATACACGTTTTCACAGTAACTTATTAGACGCAAATTATTTTTCTCCAGTCTAAGCGATTGTTCATAGACCAAACTATTGTATGACAATTTTGCCGATTTTCCCCTTTAACTGTTGTCATGAAAATACATTCCACCTCGTATTAGATTAAAATATTTAGCCAAGCCATTAACACATTATACTTTAAATAATTCCGTTTCTCAACAAAAGTTATTATAATTTATTTTAAGTTTTAATGCGCACTTACGCCATTGCAACAAGCAGTGTGATTAATTAATGAAATCGCCGGAGTCTCTCGGTGTCTAAAGTTACCCAACACTCGTCTTTGTAGAATTAGGAAAAGTCCCGAAACAAAACACGCTCAGATTATTAGCTAACATGCGTTTACATATAAGCGCTTAGCGCCAGAGCCACGAAGGTGAGGAAACTACGGAGATCGTAAGTGGGATAATGCTCATCGTGTTGTAATAGATATACAGTTCATCTGATTCGTTGAATGGAACTTCTGTAAACATTATTAATAGTAAATGACAGCCGAATGGAAACAATGGAAGATAAATACAATATTAATTAAGGTTTACAATGTAAAAACTAACCACAACATTGTGATAAAAATTCATTTTCTTTTGCTACATTTATCTTCCTCTGTTTGTAGGATTTACACTCCCTCTTACTTACTAATCAATGCCTGAGTCAGTCGTCTGTCGGAGCTATTTACTCTGGACGCACATAGATAACACATGCACACTTAGGGACCCCTAAGTGGATGGATGGTAAATTATGTGTAAAGTCCACCTCGATTGCGTAACAAATACAGAATATACAGACATAGACAAATGAATGAAGAAATAGAAAACGAATCCGAAAATTGCTAATCCGGCATTTGTCCTGACTTAAAATGGGTATAGGAAAACCACAGCAAACCTCATCAGTTTAATCGGTCTCAGGATTTGAACCTAGGACCTCCCGAATACGAGCTCAAAGCGTTGCCGCTTGAGCCAGTTCGCCCCGTCAGATAAAGGTTTACATTAAGTTATTTATCAGCTATAGATAATAAAATCTCTCCTTGTATTTTGCAGAATATTACATTTTTTATGCATTGAAGGATTTTGTGTATATTATTTGCTTTGCAGCATTTTGTTTAAAAATATTTATCCTGCCTATCATGTTAACATAAAGTTTCAGTTTAATTTTAGAGCTCAATGAGGAAAAGCTAAGTGTTTCAATGGTTTTATTAAAACTAAATAAGAAAACTAAAATGATTTTATAGCAAATATGATTTTGAAAACAATAAACAATCATTATTGTAATATTGTTGTAATATTATTTGACTCTATTTCTGTTCGGATTCTAGATGATAGTTACTCTCTTGTTACATTAGACAAATGTATTTCTTTTCTTTAACAGCTATCTGTAGTATGTATGCTATTAGAAGCAGACGAATCCAATTTCCATTTTAATCCTAGTTGCTTTTTCCCCCCAAAGATTTCAACTTTCTATCTGCGCCCTTCGTGACGCTGAATGAACTTAATCAATGGTGCCTCATATGAGGCTATAGTCTATAGAAGTCAAAAAATTGAACCATTTGATTTATCAGCAAAGATATAAAAGATTAACTCTGCAACTTAAAGCCTAACCTAACCAATTCCATGAATGATGAGTGGCAGACAGACATAGGCTACTTAAGAAATGAATTTGATTCTGGGTAGTTCAAACAAAACGCAAAACACTACACGAATTTGCGCTGAGCTTACAGAGATATTATTAAATCTCAAAAGCACTATATTTTTTGCCTTGTGCTAAATTCTTCGTTCTCTCATTCAAGTAGCCCTCCAAATCATAAATAACATATGGAAATTGTGATTTTAAATTCTAATTTTAGCAGTACATAAAGCAGGCTCCAGCGTTTCGAATAGATCACGTTCCTCCCTTTCAGATGAAGAGGGTGTGATACTGCGGGGCGTTTTCTTCTCGTTTGTACTATGACAAGCGAAAAAGTATAGCTAATAGGAAGGGAGGGGCATTTACCTTTACTTCTTTGTGAATGTGGCCGAGGTTTTCTCTGGCATTAGCACGTGAGCTGGCACGCTATCTCCGAGAGTGAATGACGACATAAGTGGCTCCCTCTCCAACCCCCATTACGGTTGTGACCATTCCAGATGACATATTAGCCAGCACTAGTTTTCTCTCCTTCAGTGTGGGTGAGCTTCCCACCGAGAAAGCATCGATAACATTTAAATCCTTCCCTCCCTGCAACCTCTTTCCCTTCCTTTAAAAATTGCATTTTAATTACAGATTTAATGCGACTCCTTCGTCTTTTCCTCCTTTCTTTTACACTTGCCCCGTCCCCACCTCCTCTTATGCGTCTCCTGTTAGCTTTCTTTTTAAATGTGTGTGTGCCATCCCAAGATCCCACCCCTCTTCGTCTCTCCACCTCCGCAACACTCCTTCTTATTCCGTTCGAATTTGAATGCAAATGGGTGAAGGAAGCCATTCCATTTCAGCTCTATTAAATTCATGCACCATTTTTCTTTTGTAGGGGTATTGCAGCAGGCCTGGGTGTGAGGGTAGAGGCGCGAAAGGGGGAGGGGGTTAGAGCGACAATCTTTATAGCTCCAAGCCACTTCATTCCTACGGAAACTGCCTTTGACAGCGACGAGCAAAGGAGAAGAGAGGGTCTGAGGAAAGTAGTAGTCTAGAGAACAGCAATTCGCATATCCTTGAGGTCCAGCCAGTTCCCGGAATACTTTCCCGATTAAGGCCTTATGAGGCGTCTCTCCCTCATCTGAAGGGCAGCTTCAAAGTTTTCTTTGCAGTTACTACCGAAGCATTATGATTGCATTGTTAAGGAAGCTCTGGGTGAAATTCGAAAGTTCGTACTTGTGAAAACTTTCACCGTTGGCTGCCTGGGCTCTTTATAATTTTTTGCATTTTTTTAATTCTATCGAAGAATTTAGTTTCCACCCATACTTCGGTATGTTTCATATTCCGGAACATGAATATGACATGGAAAGGAAATCAACGATGTAGGCTAGAAGGATGTCGCTCAGAGCAAGGGGGCTGTTACATATGGTATATCATATGGCTGTTACATATGGTATATGGTATATCATTTACCAATTAGTATTATAAAAATCTGTGCCTTTTGTTCTGTTTGCTCTAAATTAATTTTCTGCTATACTCATATTTGGAAGTTTTGATTTGCATGAAATTTATTTTCTCTCCCCATTGTCCATCTTGGTTTGTAGGAAATACCGAGGGCGCCAAAAATGTATGCACACTTTCACAGTAGATATCTGTTTAATATATTTCAAAATTGGACCAAAAAAACAACAGTAATGTGCAGTATGATGTTCTGTAAACAGAGCCAAGATTATCGTTTGAACAGCTGAAAGCAATTTTGAAACGTTATTTGAAAACCGAGAATGTTGTTGGAGTTCAAAGGCAATGGAGACGCGTGTACAGAACAGAACCGCCAACGCGAGACAAAAGCACGCATTCGAGACAAATTTGAGACTCATGGTATCATGTGCGTGCAAAACCAGCTACAATGAAACAGCACGTGTTGCAATCGCGGAGGACATTTTTCGCAAATTTTGCTCAATCAGTAGTTCAACGTACTCAGAAGTGCATCCGCGCCCATGTTGGGCATTTTAAGCAACTGTTGTAACTGAAAAAGACTAATATGATTAGTGCGCTTTATTTTCTGTTTGTGTTAATTCAGTTTGTTATGTTAACACACTTTTCTCTTTGCTTGAAGTGTGTATACATTTTTTGGCACCCGGAAACAAACATTCGAAAATATTTCAAAGATTACATTTTAAATGCTTATATCAACTTTTGCAAAAAGACTGAAATAGCTGGATTTTGAAGAATTAATTCGCGAGAACTAGTTTCGACACAGGTGAACAGAATTGAGGAGGTTCAGATGTGATAGTACGCATATCAGCTTGTTTACTGTGACATACGTTAATAGTTGCAGATAATTGTAAATACACATAATCGAGCCCGCTCTCCCATTTCATCTCATTTCATTCGGTTAGTTCTGTTGCAGGTTCAAAAGTGCCAAAATAAGTGGACCGATGCTGTGTGTAACGTGGCAGTAACTTACTCTTTAGAAAGGTTTCTGTCCCGGTGTCTGATTTGCAAGCGGCCGATCTGAGGGGCTCGAATTCCTTGGAGGAGGCCCCGCCAGCGTCGGGTTGCTCTACCTGAAAACAATGTTATAGATCCATGTATTCCATGCCTCATCGCTTGTGGATCCTGGGCACCTGTGTCTCCCTCATCTCATCCCTTCCTTCCTAGGTTCCCCACTGAGGGCATAGGCACATACGTTCAGCTTTGAACATGGCTGGAGTATCGAAACTTCCTCCTTTGTCCCAACAATCCAGTGCAATCTATATATGCTATTGCCTGTAAAAGTCGGTCCTGGTGGTGTAGTTGTTACCATACTTGCCTTCTACACTCACGAACGCGGATTCGAACCCGGCCAGGACCGATGGATTTTTTCGGGCGTAAAAATCCTAAGTATGGCTTGCTTCGGAAGGGAAGTAAAGCCGTGGGTCCCGTGTCGTACATTTACGGCACGAAAAAGAACCTCAAGCCTGAAAGAAGAGACCTCTGAGCAAAATTTGTCGGTCGTTTCACGCCCTGCGTTGAATGGGACGCTGATGACCTTAGAGGTTAAAGAGCGTCCATAAATAAATCACTCAAAAAAAAAAAGCCTATAAAATAGTATATTAACATAAGCTAAGGTTAATTATCTGTGCCATTCTTAACGTTCTTTACAAACATCGTATTTCAATTCAATGATCCTGCTCAAGCTTGCGTGTCTTTTGCTCGTGGTAACCATAGGAAAATAGTGAAGGGACGGTGGTTTTAGGACTATTGTGTTGTTAAGCAAGGCATATCAATTTATATCGATATACGTTTATAGTAAATTGTACACACAATCCGGCATTCTGCCCCAGGAACTTTTAAATCTTTTGTAGTGCTCCTCCTCCTCCTGCTCCTGCTCCTGCTCCTCCTCCCCCTCCTTTTTTTTTTTTTTTTTTTTTTTTTTTTAAGCAATTGTGGAATTACTGTGTGTATGCTACATAGAGCGTCTGGAATTCAGTCCCTTATGATATAACTGACCAGATCCAGGTCTTCTCAAGAAATCCGTAGAAGAGTTCAGTGATCGTTTGCGCTCAGAGCAAAAAGGTGTAACATTTTAGACCCGAAGTAAAGCAAATAGAAAGAAAAGCAATTTAAATCATTTAATTCGCTGCAGTCTTTATGTTATCATTAGATGTTAATTCATAACGTTATAATATATACCTTCTATATAACATACTTACGCCCTCACATATAAATATACAATATATTTGTGTATACAAGGTGACCCACCTAATATCTGCACCGCAAATATTTCTGAAATGGAAGGTGCTATTGATGTGTTGCTTTCACACAATTGAAATTTAGACAAGGGGTCATAATTATAGCCCTTACACAGAGTTGATAGTTATTAGAATGTGTATTTCTTGAAAAAAATACAAATTTTCAACTGGAACAGTATATATGGACCTCAAGAAAATAAAATTAGAGGGAATTAGAACGCCAATGGTATTTTATTGTAAGATTCTAGTGCAAGTATTTTACAAGATGTGAATAATTTAAATACCTATTGTTTTCTACTCCATTTAACTGCTTAGTTATTAGACTAAGATGTTCGTTGATGTTCGCTTGTTTACATTTTGTTTCCTTTACACTGATTGCATTAGAACTTCCCTGTCAGTAATTTGTGATAACTAGAAATAGGATATGCTGGAGATGGTATTTACTAATGCTGGAAAAGCGACATGCACAGAGTGTATGGAGAATGTAGGAAAAATACTATTTTCTTATAAATGTGTACGCTGAAAGATATCCCAGTAGACGTCAACCATCTCCACTATTATTTGTGAATGTCATTAACCAATTAAGGGAAACTGGAAGTGTAACACATCGAAAACGTAATAGAAACAAACGAGTGTCTGGTGAAGAGGGTGATATTTATATTATAGCTGTTGTTGCTGTAAATATGCAAATTAGTTCCGTGCAATCACAAGAGAGACCAGCTTGATTCAAGCAAGTGTACTACGCATTCTCCACAGTCACAAATTTCATCCATCAAGAGAGACATGATCTCCATATCTAAACAATTTGGAGAACCGTGCTAACTTTTGTACTCAGGCATTAAGACAAGATACACCAGATTTGGTATGTGTCTTGTATAAATGAAGCAACATTCACAAATCACGATGATATAAACCTCAGAAACATGTACTATTGGTCAGTAAACAATGACCATTGGCTTCGTCAAGGGGAAAGTTCATGGAGCTTAAATGTGTAGTGTGAAATAGTAAACCATTATCTCATAGGCCCTTTTTCATAGAAGGACCACTGGGTTCCCAAAAGTATGTCAACCACCTAACAGACGAGGTTCCACATATGTTAGAATCCCTTTCACTGCAGGAAATCTGTGGTATCAACATGATGGTCGTCCAGCGCATAGTGCAAGAGGCACTACAGCTTGTCTTCATGGATTGTTTCAAAATCGTTGGACAAAGGGGATCTGTACATTAGCCTGCGCTTTCACCAGATTTGACCCCTTTTATATATTTTATTTTTGTGGAGAAAACTAAAATACACTGTATACAAGGACACACCTACTACACCAAACGATATAAAACGATGTATTACAGCTGTCTGCTCTGAAATTTCTGCTGAAATGCTACATCATGTGCAGCAATCTTTACACTATGGACTGGAAACTTGTATTGTAGCTGGTGGGTAGCTGGTGGTAATAGTTTTTACATATCATGTGAAGGGCATTTGTCTCCGCTTCACGAAATAATTTATTCTCTCTTGTGATTCTTAAGATAGTGTTGAAATTTTTGCAGTAAAAACACATAAATAAAACATGTAACAACATTTTCTTGCAAATTCAGAAAAAATACAATAAAACATAAAAATAAATATAGGAGCATCATAGCCTAGTAATTAAGCAGCATACAACTGTAGGTATTTAAAACGTTCATATTAGAGATAGCTCGTAAATTATTTGCACTAGAACCCTGAAAAAAATGTTTTTTCCCAAGAAATAAACATTCTAATAATTATTAATTCTGGGTATGGGCTACAATTATGAGCCCTTGTCTAATCTTCAATTCTGTGAAAGCAGCACACCAGTAGCACCTTCAATTTTAAAAAAAATATTTCCGTGAAGCTATATATATATACACACACACACACACACACAAACACACACACATATCCGTTAACCTGTAAAACAGCAAGAGAAATATTACACCTATCTTAATATTTTATAAATTATTAATAAATACAAGGAAGAAAGTGTGCTTTAGTAAATCCTATACCATTAATGTTTTATTCATGACTTAGTGTCAATAAAATAGGTAAGTATATGTTTACTGGTGATGAATGTGTGGAGAATGTTTATACCAGTTGTGTTTCTGTTAGAATCAAATTTGGCATTTTGTCCATTCATGTGATAATTGGATGGAAGTCTCTCTGAAAATATTTCGTCCACACCGCTTCTAAATATTCGTGACTACTTTATTAAGCATTTATTCTAAAGAAGGTTTTTATTTGTATTTGTTTGGGAAAGTGCTAGTATAGCTATGGCTTGAATTTCTCCTCCGCAATATTATTTTAAAGTGCGCAGCTACCTGCCCTAGTAAGCTACTACTTAAAGTGTGAAAGCTCTAAATCAGTGTATTAATTTAAACATCGCACCTTTCCCTAAGCTGTCGCTTATTCATTCAATAGATAATGTCCGACGTTCTTTTAATATGGACGGATTCTTTGTTGCATGCGGAGTGGAGGAGACAAATGCCCGAGTTCCTTGCTACTGTTTGTGGCAAGAGGCAGTAATGTTGAATGTGTTACGGCTTACAAATAATATCTTGCATGTATATAGTTTAAAAGATGATAACAGGGAAAATTATTGTAATTTAATTTGTAGTAACTTAAGTGAGGTAAGGCTGATATTACCGTCGGCGGAATGAGACATACGGATCTCACGTTTAAATCAGAGGTTAGCATTTTCTTCTCGTTGAAGTGCAGACTTTCAACGAACACCAAGGTTAGACATTGACTCTCCTAATACTACATACACTTCCTCATCTGGTTCGCTTTTTATTCTTGCAAGGAAAACTCTCGGATTCAAACAAATAAAATCAAATCAAAATGAGTTATTTGTTTTTTACTTATACATTTAATGGTAACATTCGTTTTTCTGTAACGCTGCAGTTGTATGCTAGGGGCTCCGTTTTTTCAATTTACGTTCGCCTTCTGCTACGGCAGTCAAGATGCGCAGGTACTTGTATCGCATGATTTGAAGTAGCACTTGTTTTTAGAGACAAAGTGCGGCGTTTTAGGAAAAATAATAAAATGGAAACCAATATTATCACAATTGAATTCAGAGGTAAATAAATGACCTATAACTGAGTTTTTGTACTATTTTCTTTATTCTTCGAACCCGAGAGGCTTCCTTTTAAGATACATATTAAAATGAGAATGCGTTTCATTTATTTTTCATAGAAATAATGCATTGCACGCACTATGGATCCCTTTTTAAAAAAATAGTAGGTTTAAGGTTTACGGTTTAGTACCGAGGAAGATTTCGCACTTTGGCCACTGGTTGGCCCTTCGCAACCATACCGTTAGGGTACATCAGGGAGGAGGAGTCAATGCACGGATGCAGTCGGGTTCCCTAACGTTTCCACAGCTGGTTGGTCCCAGACGCCGACGGGCCCGCGAGAGCCAACTCAAGTGTCCCGAGAACCCTCGTGGAGGCTCCAGACAGAACCTTACCAAACACTAGAACAGAACCTTTTCCTGAATGCAAACCCTAGGCATCATCCAGCCTTGCCTGATACTTCTGATATTGTAACTGAAACTATGGAATGAAATTAAAAATGGTAAAAGGGGAAAATTCGTGGTATGTAAATATACATCTCAACATTTACCTAAGTGACCAGGAAAACCTTAGGGTTAGAATGACGAACCCAACGGTAATTCAACCTAGGATCTCCTGAATGCGAGTCCCGAGAGTTACTGCCTGGGTCACTCTTCTCGGTTTTTTTTTAAAAGCAAGTTCGTCCTATCTTTGTACGCTCATTTTTCCTGTGAAGTGTGGAAGATTACCACTACCCTTCTACCGGCCGCGAGAACGTTTCACAATCCTGTAAATACTAAGGTAGACACTGCGAAAGACAAAAAAATATTATCGCAATTGCATTAAGATCTAAGTTTAGTTTTAAAGAAATATCAATTTTAACTTCAATCTGCTATAGAAGCTTTCCGGTTGATTTGCATGAATATTTTTCTATGCAACATGCAATGTTATGCGCATGTTGTCCATTTAAAAAAAGATGATAAACTATGGATGTTTGCCCTGTTCATCGTCAGTCTCTCTAAATATTCAAAGAGGATCATATGCTGTTGACTGTAGAGCAGTTAGGAACTTTAATAAATGAAAATGTTTGGTGAACTTCATGGTAAAGCTGAAAGTATTTATGTATATTTCACCGCATGATCGCATTGCAGTGCCATTATCTAGTTCGTTATGAACTTTAAACATATGCCCAAATCACTAGCTGGGAAAGTAACTGATACAAACATTTATTTTATTAAGAGTACCGTTTCCGGTTACGCAGTACAAAATGAAATCATTTTTGAGAATGCTTCAGAAAAAACTGTATCTAAAATAGAACCGAACTTAGAAGTGCCTGTAAGTATTGCGTTTTTAAAATGCATTTATTTATAAGCATATAAATGTAGTTCTTGAGTAAGAACGTTTTTTGTTTTTGTTTGCTTAACGCCCGTTTTTACTACTGAGGCACCACAGGCGGAGTAACAAAGGTGGTAGTTATAAACTGTGTATATGTCTTTACACAAGAAACGGCATAAGATGAATTAAATGAACTTGGTGTCCAGCAAACCTTCTGCTTCCCACACAAATACTGGTGCAAAATAACAATCAGAATGAATGGATGAAGCCAAGGTCAAGAGCGATAAAGAAATATCAAGCAGCTCTTCAGAAATCCTTGGAAAGTGCTCTCAACCGGTGATATGGAATCTACTGATTACCGCATTTTGAATTTGGAAGAAAACTGCTATTCCGATGAGAATGAAATTTGTCATATTATTCTTGCCGATATGAATGAGGTCAACTGGACAATCTGATAAAAAAGGAATTTTATGAAATCTTTATATTAGAGTGAGCGTACTTTTACTAAATTTGTTGTTCTGTCCCTATCTGAACAATTTGATCTTTCTTAACGAACTCACGAGTATGGCACTTATTACTTATTTAGCGAATACAGGACATCTCGCGCACTTGTGAGCAGCTCTTTAGAAACCAAAAGAGTAAAAATATTGGAAATTTACTTCATCGTTTCAACTCCTTTCGTTCCGATAAATTACCATGTTTCCCAATATTTGCGGTGGTATATTGTGGCATCAAGAATACCGTGGTAGTGACTGTATTCCTAAGTGAGGCTGCTGCACTGTTAGGGAAGTGTTTTATACCATGTTATTCTACACGCGGTGTTAATTTTCATAAAACTTATTCATTGATTTGGTGCTATGCTTGCTACTAAGCAGGTCTTGTGTTCCGGCCCGGAGTTTTTCTTCGCTTTAAAAAAGCAAATCCTAAAGAATGTGAACATATTTATACTATTGTTCATTCATTTAATGCACCTATTATTGAAAATTTGGCAGTCAGCATTGAACTAGAAGGGAATGCACCTTAGAGACAGAAACTGTGGTATTGTACACATCATTGTTATATTTCGTAAGTGTTCACAATTTGAGCCTGACAAGAAAAAGTCCCGAAGGCAGATGCGGGAAACACAATCAAACTTGATACATCTGAAAAACCTAAATATTACATTTCTAATCAGAAAACATGAGATGCCATGGACTATACTTGACCCGTTATAGTCTTTTTCTATTTACCCAGTAACATATCCTCTTTTTTCTTTTTCAGCGCTCAGTTACATCTTTTTGTAAGTAGCTAACGCAACTTTCAGTTAAATCGTGAAAAAAACCAACTATAATTTATTTTAAATCAATACAAATTGATATTGATATATTTGAAAATGTATGCATTTCGTTATATTTCTATATTTCTACGTCACTGATTTCACACTTCTTCATGATGATACCTACAAGTGACATGTAAACATAACACTCTGTGTTCCTTTCGATGGACCGAGTTTGTGTTCACCTTGTAAATAAGCTGTGACATTATTGTACCAGTGCATTGAAAAACAAATAAAAGGGAGTTATTGCTGGAATATTGGAAAAGGGCTCAAACGAGGCCATGTCATGTTTTATGATTTGACATGTAATTTATAAGTATTTCAAATGAACCAGTTGTTTTCCTTGTCAACGTAGTGTGACATTTCCTTGTGAGAATTAGCACAAACAAAATATTATTTATTAGGTAAATTTTTACTCTCAGTTTGAAAATAACATTAGCATTACCTTAACACAAAATAATTATTTTCGCCGAGAGTAAGCCCCTTATGCCAGGCATAGAGCAATGGAAGAGTCAGAAGAAATAATTATAATCTGCCACTTGCGCACACCATCAAGCTAGCAAATGCTTTCTGTGCCCTTGGACGATGTAAAACAATCGTGAACGATGCTGGGAGTATGAAGGTACCGCTGTTGGCAGGTCCGATACGCGATCACTCCTTTCTGCCATCCCACAAACCGCTGCACATGTTTTGACTCGAGCTGTTTTGTTTGCATTTGAAGGGCGAGTCTCGTCCGCCTTGTAGAACGATATTTATACCCCCTTCCCTCGGTGAAGGCGCGCACTCAATTACGTATTTGATACGTAACTCCATTAGGATTCATAGCACGGTTTGACGTCTGGCATTAGGTGGTGTTCACTGTCGTCCTGCGCGCAGAACTGGTGTAACGGGAATTAATTTCTGCACCACTTCTCTCCTTGCCCTTTATCATGTTTTAAATGAACCACGTTCCCTCTAAACATATTATCAAACAATCCTTCAAATAAAAAAAATCGCTATTATGTGCTTTATAGAATTGTCATAACGCCTCCTGCTATGTACATTGAAAGTCCCACAACGGCATCACAAGTTCTTAGCCTAGGAAGTGAATTGATACAATTGAACCTGAAGTTAATAATTTGAAAGAGGTAATTTGTCAAATATAAATTAGTTCCCCGAGGTATAATTGTGAATGCTACTTTTTCACTCAACGAGGAACTAGTACTTTAACATACCGTTATTTTAATATATTTTTCATTGTTACCATTTAGCTTCAAATCAAACAGTGTGTTGTAGTTTTTATACATATATCATATTCTCCACATTAGTATTGTAAATTCAGTGTGTGTTTGTTAAAAAGAAGAATATACATTGAAGTTATTTGAGTAATGGGCTGCCTGAGCGCGGTTTGTTACTGTGGAAGTGCAGCCGCCGCAACCGGTAAAGGAGAGTAACATTCATTATAAGAGATGTTGAAACTTATGTCCGTCAGCTGGTATCTTCATAGGAAATTCCTGTATTTCATCTGAATTTTTCTCCGTAAGAACACGGCCTTCTGAACAAGTTTCTTGTCATTGAGAAACCCCAGCTCCCGTAATCTTGTTGATGAACGTTTGTTTCTCTACCTGGAACAGGATTGCCGGAATATGTTCATGCGAATCGCCTTACCAATCCGTTTTCACATATGTACTGCACATAAAATCCCGTTCTTCAAGTCTATAATCAATGGATGTCATAACTAACGAAGAAAAATTAGCGCGCAGTTAACAGACAATGAAAGCACCGAGTAACACTATCAATAGCTGGCAAAGTTTCTCCCAAACTGCAAGTTGCTATTTGCATGTGCATTATAGGCCTTGATGGCTTATTCTAGTACGCTATTGTGCTTTGCCAGACCGTAACTCAAATACCCTCAATCGCTGGAAGTAAATGCTACTCATCGTTAAATTCTCGTCTTAAATCATCGTGTGTTAAAGAATGCTATTGCTTGGTCAGCAAAAAATACTACAAAGAGGGACAACAAAATAAATATTGTGGCGAACGAAATGAAGGAAAAATCCTGAGGATTATATTTAAAAAAGGCAAAGTCGAAGAGAACAACAGAGCGCAAATAATAAGACAATGGGTAAAAATTAAGAGAGGAGTTGAACCAACTTGTGTCAAGAATGATGATCTTACACAGTACTAGCAAGCACTTATGTAACACTAAATCAAAAGGATAGATAAAAACAAAGAAATATTATTAGATATATTTTAGAGCAATCCTTTCAGACAGCAGCCTCTTTGGGTTTTTCTGTTAGCCAAGCACAATAGAACTATTTATTTTGCAGAAAATGAAACACCTTTCAATAAATAGCGATGCAGTTTGGCAGTAAGAGATAATTCTCGAAAGATTTCTTTTACTTTTCTGTTTAGAATATCACATTCTAGAAATATGCATTTCGTAATTTCTTCACGATTTAACATACGGCATATCCCATACCTAGTACGGCCACAGTGTTTTTAAGGGAGCCTGTTATTCACCTAAGCCAAATTCTGACTCCTATGCACAGTGGATGTTCTGTGCACGGTTATGAGGTTCACTCTCCACCAACTGCTAATGGATAGTATAGCCTCTCACCTCTTTAGGTTGGTATTAGTGTCCGTCTCCAAAGATTAAGTTCCGTGTGCCTTTGATTCTTTGGTCGGATTGTGGGACAGGTAACTTGTCTCTCACCGCACCAATTGGACTCTTAATGCAACCAGTAGGTTTGTAGGAATATTATATTTTGTAAATACTTAACATGGAGTGTAAACATGGTTGCAATATCTCTAGGCTCAACAAACAAAGCAACTCTGAACTGCTGGAGATAAGGAAGTAATTAAACAACACTAATCCTATAGTCTGTTGTTTGGTCAAAGTTAACATTTCGAGTGGGACAACAATAAATTGCTCTCTTTACTGCTTTAACGTACCCAAATAATGCAAATAACTTTAACGTTCGAGCCCCCAATGTGAGTCATTTGGTTGAGTCTTCGACGAAAGCCACGTGTATAAAGGGACACTAGATTGGAATCCTGCTTTCATCTATTTGACTGTTTTTTTGTTATGTTCCAGCACGCATTTATTAAGCATAGGAGTTTTAATTTTGACACAAGTTCATCATATTCAATCAATTCTATGTGGGGATGATCTAGAGGCGACTCAAAGAGAAGAAAACAAAGTTTAGAAAAGGATTTCGGATTTAAAGATTTGTAAAATACATATTACGGAAATGCAGACATCCAGTAAACCCTTAAAGTTATAACGATCTTGTCTGAAAAAATGAACATCACAGTTGAATTTGATCGAAAATTGGGATAAAGAACACTAAACAAAGGTTGGACAAAGTAGTAGATGATGCAGTTTTAATATTTGGTTCAAAATATAGGTTACATCATGCTGTATATCGATGAAATAAAGTAAGCTGAAGTTATAATATGAAACAAAAACCAGGAATCCCTTAAAATATGCCATAAGAACAAAGATAATTATAGGTTAAGAACAGGGAATCACGTATCACATAAAAGTGGCTATGCCTGACTTCAGATTGGGGTAAGATATAATCGTAAGTTTCGAAGTATCTTTGGTACAATCTCAAGAAAACATAAAATGAAAAATGAAACACACGCAAATTGACAACTCAATGACACATTTGTCTTACCGTATAAGAGAAAAGTTTGAACAATCACTTTTAAGATTTTGCTAAAATGTAACTTCGCGAAATGTGATTTTTAATAACGACAAGAGAAGATCGATAAATAAGCATAAATAAAATAAATGCATAAGGGCAGTTTCAATATCAAGAAAACAAATTATATGAAAAACCGAAATAAGGTTCCAAAGAAAACTTTGAAAATTATAGAGGGATCGCATTCCTGTTTATGACTTCAAAATTATATGCAAAATTAAATAAAAATTGAGTAGTGGAAGAAAATTTGGAAAGAGAAAAATGTGGGTTCTGCAAAGGCCTTTCTACAACAGATGCTATTTTATTGTTAAAACAAACAATTTCAAAGGGAAAAGAGAACAATTTATCGACATATAATATATTCATAGATTAACCCAAAACTTATGATGAAGTTGACAGAGACAAACTATTCTCTATATTACAAAATTGGTATTCAGGGCAAGGCTTAATAAATGTCATTAAATTTTTATAAAAATAAACTCACATAAACATAAAATTATGAAACAAAATAACGGAGAAACTTGGAGTAAATTTGGGACAGGGTAGTGAACTATCCCATAATTTTTAATACATAAATATATACCTGGTCAATTACATATTGGCCAGATCGCAATATTATTTAAATCTACAAATCGGAAAGAAATCCTATTAGCTCCTAGAAAACTACTAAGTACGCTCATAAGCTGACGATCAGATATTAATATTTGACACGGAGGACAATCTACAAATATTCTCTAAGATATTAACCAACATGGCTGGACTATGTAATATGAAGATTTCAACGAGCAAGACCAAATCGATGGCGTTTCAAGAAAATCTTATCAGAAGAATAAAAATCGTCATAAATGATAAAATTATAGACAAAGTTAGAAGTTTCATATACTTATGGAATTGCATAACAGATTTTAAAAATGAATAAATTTAAGAATCGTTTGGTAAATACAATAGAATAAATGTAATTTAAACGAAAATTTTAGAAAACAAATCAGTCAAAAATGTCATTTTAAGATTTTATAATACGGTTAGCCAACCAGTACTCTTGTAAGGAAGCGAATGATAGATGTCAACAACAAATGAAGAAAGACAGCTGGCAGCATTATAAATGAGATTTCTTTCACATTTAGCAGTCACAAGAAGAGACTGCCTAAAAATGAAAAATGAGGATAGATCCTTAAGTTCCCGGCCTCGCAAAAGGATTATCGCCTTCTCAAAGTACTTGTCTGGTGCCATACCTTATCTGTTAAGCAGCTGTAACTTCCGCTTCACTGTATTCAATTGTTCAGATATAGTTGTATAAAGAAGACCATGTATAGAAGATTGTGACATGTTCAAAATAGAGTTTCCAGCTGTTATTTAGTTCTTCACAAAAGAAGAACTTACTGCACATAAATTAAACAGCGATTGGATGGTATATATGGGGACCTAAAAGAATGGGCAAAACAATTTCAAATGAGTCGAGAAAGCGTAGAAGATGAAGAGCCTGCAGGTCTGCCCTTGGAGGTGCTCACTACTGAAAACATCGCTCTTGTGTAAGGAGAAATTATGGAAGACCGGCGGCTCAAAGTTAAAGAAATGGCAGCAAGGTTGGACCTTTCTAAAACAACAGCCATTCATATGATTCATGAACATTTAAACATGAATAAGGTTATAGCAATATGGGTGCCTAGACTTCTTTCCTCAGTCCAAAAGCAGCAATGACCTGTTGTCAGGCATTTTTGGAGCTCTGCTTGGCAACGAGAGAGAAATTCTGCAAACCATAGTTACAGCAGATGAAATACTTTTAGTCATCTTATCAGTAATCATTTTCCAAATGTGTTGTAACAAACTTTTACACAAAATAACCTCCGTTGAAAGTACGTCTAATGGTTATATCAACTCTATAGCGAAGTATCAATAAACTAGGCTTACTTAGTAATATCAAAATTGCTCTCTGTAAACTGTCCATTTCCTAATTCATACTTCATCTCTCCATATTTTGATTTCTGGACATTAAGTTATATATTGTAAATCCTTTTCTATTTTTCCACACAATGTACTCTCTTCCTTTTTCCGTTTTAATTCACTTTCCCACTTCAGTGAAAGAACTTTTGAAATCAGTCGAAATTATATCCATATACCTACTGCTCAATTAGAACGTAAACTTAGTACCTCTGATTGATCAGATAATCTGCATATACAGAATCAATAACTTGAAGTGACATGAAATTCTTTGTGAAGGTGGGAGCCTGTTGAATGAAAATTTCCAAAGAAAAGTATATGTTTAAGTGATGCAATATTTACAGGTTAGTTAATTACTTTTCTGAAATCTTAATACATCGTTGTAGATTGATTGATGATTGATTTATTTATTTATGTACGCTTTTAACAGCGTCCCATTCAACTCAGGGCGTGAAACGGCTGACAAACTTTGCTCAGAGGCCTCTCTTTCAGGTTTGAGGGTCTTTTTTTCATCCTACAGCCCAGATCTAGCTCCCAGTGACTATTTCCTCTTCTCAAAACTCAAGAAGGACCTTGCAGGAAGGAAATTTAAGTGCGACGAAGAAGTGATGGATTTAGCCCATTTTGCTGCAGACACGACTTCTGACTATTTGGGGGGGGGGGATTAAATGTTAATTCAAAGATGTGAGCAGTGTATTGCAATAAAGGGTAACTATATTGAAAAGTGAAATATAGTTTTCGTCTTTATCATATCTAGAAAACCGCCACGGGTTAAGGCGCGGTCTCGTGAGCGGAAGGTCTGAGGTTCGAATCCCGCCAGGACCGTCCTCCCTGACTGAGGTTTTTTCCAGGTTTTCCTCAGTCCTCATAAATGGCAAATGCCGGGGAAGTGCCCTATACTTAGGCCTGGAAAGATTCCTTCCTTAAAAATAAATCCTTTCCCAAAATATCATTTCATTTCATGTATCATCAGTATCCATCGCCTGTGGTGCCTCAGTAGTAAAAACGGGCGTCAAACACTGTTCATTCATTCATACCTAGAAAATGGTTAGGCCGCATACTTATGGACCTACTCTCGTATATAAGAGCGTAGCTTGGAGTGGTCAACATTGTAAACGACATAAAAATAATATATCTAAATGTAGAATACACGTGAGCACAATAGTAGAGGATCGCCTACAAAAATAGTATTACAGTACACTCCGGGTGGAAGACGGCTTATAGGAAAGCCCGGAAAGAGATCGGTGTTCAAAACGTATAACTTGCTGCTCGAGGAAATAAGTACCCTAACATTGATTTGAAGACGAAGTAAATTGTATAATACGCCCGTAAATAGCAGATAGGCCACACGAAAAGAATTTTTGAACGGATGTCACCTCAATGGAAAACACTCACTTGGCAGACCAAGAAAAGGATGACGAGATGTGCGATCGTATAAGGCTCACCTAATACATGACAGAAGAAATAGTTTTCCTTCACGCTGAAAAAGCAAATAGTCGTCGACAAATTTGGGCCCATTTGCATTTTCTTATAAATTGTACCGTTTAACGTCTCTCATTTAACTCATAAATAAGAAAACACATATGAGCAGGACAACATCCTTTCTGTAGACCTCAGATGAACTATTGTTTTGCTATTCCGATCAGGAATACTATACGTGATTCAGATACGCAGAGCTCATACCTCGGGGCTAAAGGGATCAGCTCCCTTCGCATGACTCTGCATAAAACAATATTTGAAAGATTAGCACACTTGCGTCCCCTTCAACGTTCCCTTCGCACAAAAAGCACGCATCCCAGCGCCCATTCCATTATTCAAAGTCGCAAATTGGCATCGCGTGCCTCTTAATATCCTAATTGTTCTGAAGTTTCCTACGTTTCGCAGTGATCTTCAGTTGTGCAAACACCAACAGAGCAAGTAAATACAACTATTTGCAATAAGATTAATAGCTGTAGAAAATGATATGTTTTGCAAAATAAAAGTATTATTTGCAGGTGCATTGACATCCTGTAGGTACTAATCAATAATGGCACAAGCTGTGGCCATTTTCTTTTATGTCGGATCCCTCATCTAGGCAACAACTTCCAGCATTATTCATTTATGACCTGACAGACAGGGAATATGAATAAATGTTACCTCAAGTTCTATCTGCCCCTGTGACGAAAGGTGCTAAAAGTCTACATGAGAAAATAAACAATACATGTCTCAAATTATATATCATAAATGTTCTACAGTAAAAATTGTTAAATTTGGTTTCCATAACAATCAATTCAGGCATTACACTGTTAAATAAAACAAGTACATTCTCTGAAATACACAGTAACATGCATTTAGAAGGAGTGAAGCGCTGCTTAAATATTTTGCATTTTTAATGTTTAAATATTTATTTTAAAACTCATTTTACATAATATACTCGTAGATAAAATATGTTTGCGTTGAGTAATACAGGTAGCCAAAGCAGTATTAGCATTACATCGATTTAAACAATGTAAGCAGCTGAACGTATATCATGGATATCAGTAGAAGTCTGTAAATTTTAAATGGATAACTGAAGCTTTCTTCAGATGAATAAACACATTGACAATCTAATCTGTGCTATCACACTTTGTTCATGCTACACAAACATCTACTTCTCCTCCTCCTCCTCCTCCTCCTCCTCCTCCTCCTCCTCCTTCTTCTTCTTCTTCTTCTTCTTCTCCTCCTCCTCCTCCTCCTCCTCCTTCTTCTTCTTCTTCTTCTTCTTTTTCTTCTCCTCCTCCTCCTCCTCCTCCTCCTCCTCCTCCTTCTTCTTCTTCTTCTTCTCCTCCTCCTCCTCCTGTTCATTTGACCCTACAGCTCGTGGTGAGCCTTGGCCTACCGCGGCGACCTCTGCTTTCTCAACTCCCGTCATACGACTTCATTGATGGCATGTGATCAGCACGATTGTTTTTTTTTTTTTGTTTATTTACGAAAGTTAAAATCTCAATTCATTGGCTTCCCATTCAAATCAGAACGTGAAACGGTCGACAAATTTTGCTCAGAGGCCTCTTTTCAGGCTGGAGTTTCTTTATTGTGCCGTTTATGTCGACACGGGGCCCACGGCTTTACGTCCCTTCCGAAGGAAACCATACTTTGGATTTTTACGCCGGAAAAAATCCATCGATCCTGGTCGGGATCGAACCCGCGATCTTGGGTTTAGAAGGCAAGTATGGTTACCACTGCACCACTAGGATCGACTTGTGATCAGCATGCTGGTACCCCTCCGGTCGCCTTTTGTGATTTGAAGAACGATATTTCTCCATCAGGCAGGTTCCCGATTGTCCTCACCAGGCTGGGTGGACCCCGTTCCATACCTACCTCACTTAGAAACATTTCTAAGTAGATACCGGAAATTGAACTCCGGCCTCCCTGCCAGCAGGCAGCGACGCTAACTACTAGACCAAGGAGGTGGTTACATAAGTACCTTATACTGGGTGAGCAATGCTTGACGCAACGGCGGGACCAGCTGGCGGCACTATGTCGGCGGGGAGTATATTTCTCCTCCGCTGCCTAAGGCTTCAGTTTGAATTGAAATCTTGCACAAGTAGCACGTGTTTGTTAGGCGCGCAATACAATATATTGAGTGAAAGTGTATCCAGTGAAATGGGAAATACAAGTATTCTATTCCCCAAAGAGTATTCTCATTACCAGAAATTCATGACGTGTTTGAAGACAGAGTTATCACTAACAACCTATGGCCCCCTCATTCTCCCAATTTAATCCCCTGCGATTTTTACCTCTGGGGGCATTAAAAGAGAAAGTGTACAAAACAAATCCACACGCTTTAGATGAACTAACATTCGTCAAGAAACTGCTGCCATTACTCAGAGGGATCTGCAGGGTGTAACGAGCAATTTCCTAAGCAGAAATGCTTGAACAACGAAGGGAGGCATTTCCAGCATCTCCTTGCTTAATATACGTGAGTAATTTACTTTTCTTTTTAAATGTTTATGTTAATTGTGTTAGAAATAACTTACGCGACAAACCGTACTATATTTACTGCGAACTTCCTGTCACCCGTATGGTATATACCGTAAAATAATATGCATGGTTAGCTGTTACTGAATTGAACTCTGTTTTGCTGGTATAGTCTATTTAGAAATGGTAGAAACATTAGCTGTACCAAAACTGTGTTCAAACATTTAGCGAAATTTGTGGTCTTTAGCCTAACATAGAATGGCTGTTAGCCATTTGCGTTAATCGGTAGATTTGAGTTTATGACAAAATAGAAAACTTCATTAATCGGAGAAGTATGTGCCATTGCTAAAACACACTATTGAGTATGAGAATTTTGACTTCTTTACGGTTTTTAAAGGCCTTTAAAATCGAGTGCAAAATGACCTCATCAAAGCTATTTGTTAAATTCTATTGTTAAATATTAGGCAATAAATTAAGAGTTTCCTTTAATAGTCGTCTAAATTCATGAAACCACAATATAACAAACAATGTTCAGCTTTCCATTGTTGTATGTTATGTATATGATAGAGAATTACAAGAAAGATTCTAAAGACTCTGTGAAATGCTCCGGCTATTACACAGTCATTCGGCATTTTACATCAGAATTTGAATGCAGTGAGATATTTATTTCACAATCAAAGCTCAGCTACTATGGCAGGAAATTTTAGGTATTCAAAAATTAACCAAAGTATGAATAGGGAAACCCAGAGTCAAACTAAGCTTAGACGTTTGACACCCGCGTTGCTTAAATTTTAAGTGCCATTGAGTAAGAGCCATCTTAACATAACGCCTTCGATTGATAAGGCATTGTAATCCTTAACTGCTGTGCTTTGCGGGCATAATATAGCTCGGATTGACTTGGCGCGGCCACCCCTGAACCAAAGCCACACATTCATTGGGCTTGTTTGTTCACAATTACTCTCATGTTTTGAATCTCATCTTTTCTCAAAGTACCAATCAAATAACTGAGTTCAAAGAACTTTTAATATGCTTAATGGTCTTGCAATAATCCTTTTCAAGACTGCAAATCTTGTTTTAAGATTTAACGTTTATATAAGGAAATATGGAATATATGATAAATAACATTCAATAACAACACAGTATGATAAAAGGCGTTATACTAATTAATTTAAGTATAGAAGGTAACATTCTACGATACATAATGACGGAGGTATCTTGAGGAATATGAGTCAAATTGGGCAAAACTAATGAACTCAACGAAAGAGGCTTAGTAATACTTTTATTTACAATTGATAAACCTTTTATGTTACATATTGCATGGTATGTACGGAAATGAACAACTCCAACAGCCGCTCAAAATGTTCACCGCCAACCTCAAGGCATCATCTCGCTCGACGCAAACACCGTGGGTTACCCCCCGCACCTTCTCTTCTCTGTTGATAGCAACGACCATGAGCACACGAGCGACAAGAACTTCGCCCTGTACACCATCTCCTGGAGTTGACTCTATAGATATTTAGGTCTGGTGACCTCGGAAGCCAAGACAAAGGCGTTCCACAATCTATCCAGAAGCTATGCCCATTCCATCATATAATACAAGGGATGCCTTTTTAAATAATGGGCTTTTAATGAATGGGCATAGCTTCTGCCTTTTAATGTTTAGGTGGAAGGTATGGTATACGATGTTGCCGTTCAGGAACCCTGTCCACACCTTTATTCTTCAGCGTACTTGGTTACCTCATTTCCGCACCAGGTTCGCACGAGCTTACCTATGCCCGTATTTAAATACGCCGTCCCTTGTAAATGTGGACCATGGTACTCTTGTTAAGAGGTTCTTTACTCTGCCGTGCTATCAGCAAATTACAATATTGTTTGCGATGCGGACGGTCACATTTCATAATATGATGGGCAGTT
Organism: Metallyticus violacea; assembly: GCA_030762175.1. NCBI lineage: Eukaryota > Metazoa > Arthropoda > Insecta > Mantodea > Metallyticidae > Metallyticus > Metallyticus violacea. The sequence continues at coordinate 182,872,203 of CM060846.1, read as the reverse complement.
GTATATGTGTATGGATACAGTTTGTCCTCCGCAAAATATAACAGGAGACACTGTGATGCACTTGAAATGTTCGCGCAGGATAGAAGCATCTTCCTCCGCGAACTTTGTCAGCACCCTCTCTTCGAACTGAACAGTGCAATGCGCCACTGTACAACGACGATCTAACGGTGGGGCGGCGAACATACCCATTTCCCTCATGTGTCTGTTCAGTAGTTCACACACATGATGTAAGGGTATACAGTGCTTTGGTAGCTCTGATCCATAATAAAATGCTTGTCACTATGCAGTTCCGTCACATTATTATGACGAAACACCATTGTAGACGCTTTAGAAATGAATGCTGCTATGAATCGGACAAGTTAGCACTGCTTTTTCTTACGCGTTTTCATTTGTTAATGGTAAGCTTGCTCGTTCCTACAATGTGAAGCGCGAGCCACTAATACGCGCTGTCGCGTCACGTACATATTAACAACTGCTATCAATATAACTATGACATAAGGCGTCGCGGGGGTTCTTTTTGAAAGGATATTAATCCACGTATATTGTCTGAAACTACATTACCTTACTTGCCCCATTTGACTTCTGATGAAAATTGAGAGTTAGTCGGTTGGTTCCTATCCTCATTGCAATTATCTTACTCCTCTTTATCACAGTCTGTGATAATTGGATGACATTTTATGTACCTCCTGCATATTTGGTAATAATATTCCATAAAGAGTCAAAAAGTAATATTACTCTCTGCTGCACTGAAATGCTTTACAACATTTTAAATGTACATAAAGCACATATAAGGGTAACAATATCTGTGATATTTTATGGCTATATTTATGCCAGGATGTCATTTTATGCACCTACAACACGAGCTTTTCCATAAAGAATGTGTATGCGTCATTGCGCAGTATGCATTTAAATCAATAATAAGTATAAACTGACAAATTGCGTTACGAGTCTTCACTATTTATTAACACAAACTTGATCTGCATGTGACTGCTGTTTTTCTTTCATATATAGTATTTGCTGTGTTTAAAAGTTAAACTTTTATAACCTGGTTCCTTTTCTGATCTTGAGAGTAAAAGAACGCCCGTACTTTATTAGAAAATATTTAGCCGTCATTAATGTGCACGCGAATTACCTTATTATTAAAAAAGTATTTTTATTTATATTTTATTTTGAGATATAACTAAATATGCTGTAAAATAATTTTGATGCCTCTTCTAATATGAAAGTTCACAAAAAAACTTTGTTATATGGCAATGCTAAGACATTAAGGAATCTTTTTTATACTTATCACAAAAGACAATAAGAGGTGAAATAACTAATAATATAAAAATATTTTATGTAATAGCCAACTAAATTAGTTTCATAACAACTGTGATGTGAGTGATTTCTTTAATGGCGTGGAAATGCTGTAAACAGTCCACACAAAGTCTTTTTTGTTAGGTCGGTTGCCTGTGTTAGGTCCCCCCCCCCCCGTTTTTCCTTACCCTAAGATGGATGATTTTAAGTGTGCGGGGTCAGTCCTGGTGGTGTACTGGTAGCCATACTTGCTTTCTAAGCCCAAGATCGCGGGTTCAAACCCGGCCAGGATCGATGGATTTTTCGGGCATAAAAATCCTAAATATGGCTTCCTTCGGAAGGGAAATAAAGCTGTGTGTCCCGTGTCGTACATTTACGGCACGAAAAAGAACCTCAAGCCTGAAAGAAGAGGCCTCTGAGCAAAATTTGTCGGCCGTTTCACGCCCTGAATTGAATGCAACGCTGATGACCTGAACTGTTAAAGAGCATCCATAAATAAACAAATCAACAAGTGTGCGGGCTCCGGACACATTTACATTTCATTAAAAAATTCATTCATCGTCTCTTTTTACCTTCTATGATATGCAGGACGTTAAATGGGAAAGGGGTATGGGACGCGGTCCTTCATTACACTCAGGCATATTGTGTGCATGATTGATTTACATGCTTCTGTTCCACATCGTTTTATTATTATTATTATTATTATTATTATTATTATTATTATTATTATTATACATATATTTTTTCCTTATGTCTTCTTGCTTAAGTGATCTATGCTGTCAAAGGGAATATCTTCCAACTCTCGATTGGCTGACTGAATGCTCCAAGACCATTTAATTTTGATCCATTACTTATTGCATAAAGTAGCACAACACCTTTCCTGGTATCAAATTGCAATGGTTTACCGTGATACAAAACCCAATAATTCTGAACACACACACACACACACACACACACACACACACACACACACACCTATGAGCCAGAAGATAATGGGGCAGTACATTTTTTTCCGGATTTTTTCCCAATATTTAGCAATGGTCTAATTCATGCTGTAAGTTCCATCAACGAGCTAGTTGTAGGCTCTTATGGACTTGAAATACTCCTTATCTTATTTTATTTTTGTAAATATTGCTTTACTGAACAAACAGATGCTGAAAGCAATTGAGCCACCCATTCAAGTAGTCAGGAACACCCCACCCTCCTTTACAATCCATGTCGTATTATATGAATATTTTAAGGCAATTTCCGTTGTTCAACCGAATCTCTGAATCTTATTTCTGCAGTAGGCTAGAGCTTATTTTCGCTCAGATTGTCTTTAAGTCCTCTTTCACTTCATCACGACAATCTTCATCTGCAAGAATGGATGGTTCACGATGTTTTATGAATATATCTTCAAATCGAAGTGTAGCGTTTTTCATATTTAGTCAATTTTAATCCTCAAACACCAAGAACTTCTCTGAGTGCTACATCTGGGTGGAAATATTTGGTCAATTTAAAAAAAAAAATCTATATGAAGAACTATAGGTAGTAATTGTTTTGATCGTCCGGAGGGGACACTTATGACATAGACCGTGGATGCCTGTACACCCAATTATGCATAATGTAGAAATTATTAAATACTTATAAAAATCAGTAACCAAGCGACCTTACCATATTCAGTTCACCAAAAGTTATGTTCATTCTAAATACAAACTTAAAACTATTTTCTAGTAGTGCTGTAAATCCCTGTACTATATAGAATATATTTAAGGGAATTATTTTCTTACCCTGACTCTATCATGTTTATTTATCAAACGAATTATGAATTCGCCTCAACAAGAAGAAATATATATATATATATATATATATATATATATATATATATACAAATACTGTTAGAGACTATAAACAAACCTCAGTTTCCGTATTGTGGAATACGCGCACAAAAAACCTGGCATGTAGTAGCAGGAGAATCGTTATCATATGCCAACGCTGGGTTATAACAAGTTAAAAATTAAATGTTTGCTGTAATGTTGGCTCTTTAGTCATCTGGCCATTTTTGACAAGTTGCAGAAAATTGCATTTAAGTTGACCGACACCTTTTGTATGTAAAGTATACTTACTATTTATCAGCTGAACATTAAAAAAGATTATCATATAAGTTTCTTGTAATTTAACCATTAACTATAGCTTAAGTGTTATGGTGTTTTTAGAATAAACATTTTGTAATATTATGGGTTCTTGCAGTCATCGCTGTATAGTTTAACACTATGTTGATGAGAAATAAGCAAATTAACTATAACTGTTGATTACTTTTCCATCTTCTATCACAAATAGCCAATAAACCAATGTCCCATAAGATGGTAAACTACAGCTTAAAAGAATCATTTAATGGTGGGGATTTTCCTTTTATAAGGCTTAAGTCTGCACTACCTGCACATAAAGTTCTACTTCTGCTATCTCTTTTTAAAAATAGCGCAATAAATCACGTTTTCACTTTAACAGCTATATTATTTCCTATATTAGCACTATAATTATGCCATTCAAGCTTTCAGGTTACTCACAATAAATTAGTTTTCCATTTACTGGTTGAGCGTCACATAATATATTACTGGGCAACAGCTTTTTCAACTCGTTTGATATTCTAAACCACACATTGAAGCCTTTTTCCCCTTTCATTATGCTAAGAGATGTGCTACCGTATTGCCTAATCGTGTATATTAAGCTTCTTCTTCTTCTTCTTCTTCTTCTTCTTCTTCTTCTTCTTCTTATTATTATTATTATTATTATTATTATTACATACTATGTCAAATATCTAATCAATAAATATGCTTTCATCTATGTGATTTGTACAAAGGTACCTCGAATACTAAATGTCTTGGTTAACAAACTGGACCAGGGTTCGATTCCCATTTTAGGCCAATTTTCAAGGGAGATATATCTTCCAGAGATTTGTCTAATTCAGATAAAATTTATGTCAGATTCGAACGAGGTTGCGCAATGATTAAATCAATTATCGTTCATGGCAGCGGTTTTCAAACTGGGTCCGTAAGGTCCTTCAAGATGGTCCACAAAGCATTAGAGTACTGTTAAATTATTCTTATATGTATAACTACAAACGATATAGTATGAATAAGCAAAATATTATACAAATTTACGGCGCGTATTTATTGTAGACAAATAAATGTAAAATAAATTGAAGTTAAATGGAAGGCAGCTGTTTGTTTTGGACGGAGTTTTCAAGTAGCAAAATGTGGACCAGGCAGAAAATTCATGTTTCATCATAGTTTCCCTGGAACAACGCATATCTTTCGGTAGCGAATGGAAGTATTGATGTCTTTTGCAACAACTTAGTTTGTGTGATAAAAACTATTCTCTGCACTCATTTATCTAAAAGACAAGTTCACAAATCGTTTGTTAAACGTAGAATCAGAACTCAGCATATAAATTTCTCCCGTTAAGCCCCATATAGCTATCACAGCTTGTAAGTACATACAGCATTACCCCTCAATCAGGAATTAAAATTATCGAGTAATGCTGTGACATCATACATTGTTGGTTATTATTAATATTTAATACATTTATACACTTTTTGAATGTATTACTATTACTATTGTGTAAGAATACACTACATAAATAATTAAACATTGAAAAAGTGTGTATTATTTGTATATTTATATCTTTAACTTTTATAAACCGGTGATGAATAACTTTATAAAATATAAAGTTTGCAGCTTTAGGATTTTAAACTTTGAAGTTTTAAACGTTGTCCCCGGCCAAGTAAAGCTTGAGAAACGCTATTTCAGAAGATTTTAAGTGATTAGCATGGAAAGCTAAAATTACAAAAATCTTAGTGGTCTAGCGGCTACAGCTTGTGACTGCCACTTAGGCAGATCGTCGATGGGTTTCCTGATTCTGCGATTTGCGGTTTGTATTACTGAATATCAGTCATATTTCAATTGTTACAAAATAAGAAGTAAATGCTTTTTTACCCCTCTGCGTTACTGTTTCAAAATAATAAGAAAACTGTTTATAGTAAGCTTTTTTTATTAGTTTAATAGCAGCAATAATTTCGGAAATCTTTGTCTTTAAGAGAACAAGTATGTTTCGTTAATAGTTCATCATATACATCGTGCTTCTTGTTGTTCAAGCACGAATTAAATCCACAGCGTTAAATGAATGATACGGTGGCCGAGGTCACTGAAACACAAAAGTTTAAGTTCCACGATTCGAATTTCAGGAGACCTTTATACGTAACTGACACTTCTTCCAAGTTTTACTCCGTTCTCTTCAACGGTTAATGTCTGGGAGTACTCTAACTTAAATTAGGCCTGGAAAGCTTATTTCTAAAAGTTTCTCTTCCAATATATACTTGTGATTGCACAGTAGTAAATATGGCCTTTAAATACAATGCACTTAAGTTAATTAGCAGTTGAAGTACAGTTTGTTGTAAAGTCTAGTGGGAGTATTGCGAACTTGAAGAGGATCAACAATAACTTCAATTTAGCCGCGATTGTCCCGTGTCGAGTTAGTAATTCAGGAAATAGTGAAAATCCTTTCTTTAGTGTGAGATGTGATGTCTTTATAGGTGAAATTAAACGTTACGTGAAGGGCTCTTGCAGAGCAAAATGATATAATTTATTCCATTAAAAGGACGCCATGGACAATTTCTTGAAAAACATTTGAAATATTAATTAAATGTTGATTCTAATAATTTGCATCTCTTTAATTTAGGACCCAACAGTCATGTGTGTAAGCTCATAAATAAATTAACAGTGGCACATTTTCAATGTAATGCAGGAGTTAAAAATGATAATTAATGGGAATCCTTTAAGATAAGTTTTGAACATATTACGTTTAGAACATACCATGCGTTCAAGTCAAACATCTGCCGGCCGCTAACAGAACAAATCCATGCGTTATCTAATCACTGACAGAAAATGAATGAATTGCACGATATATTCACGGCATGTACTGCACGACATATTCATGGTATATGAGTCATGTATTGCCAATGCATTTACGCTTATGCCATTAAAATATTGCTATTAGTTGTTCGCAACAAGCTTGCGGATTTTTGGAGTTGCTTTGTCATGTATTTTGTCTTTCGTTATGGTGGCGGATGTAATATGGACGGGTAACTGGTTCTCAGTTGAGTTATGCACATGTAAGTACATATATAACGTGTAAGCCTAGAGTTTATTAGTGGAGCTTGGTGTAAAAAGAGCAAACTATACGATGTAGCTACTTCAAAGCGACAGAAAACCATATACCCGTATCAAGGCATTATCGGAAGTGTGGAATAACCATAACCTTTAAACTTATTCTCAAGTGCCAGTTGACACATAGCTTAACCGATAGCTAGTAATTAACCTATACAATGCAATGGCGTGTCGCAGTCTGCATAATCTGCTCCTCAAAAATCCCATCAAAAGAATATATGCATTAAAAGGCGAGGAGCCTATCTAAAGCAGATATTTCTCCTGACTTAAACCGCAACAATTTGGCAAACGTTCTAAGTTGCATGTCCACAATGCGCTGAGACATACCTGGTATTATAACCGTATTACGTTCTGTTCTGCAATATCCTTAATAAGGAAATCAATTTTGCGCATTAGCAATAAGTTTGCAACATGCCCTTCTATACTCGTAACTGTAAACATGTTAAGACACACTGATCACAACAAGCGAAGAATTGAAGTACATAAATATAGTGATGCAATGACCCTAACTGATTTTTAAACGTGTGAAGTCATCTGTTTGAAAGAAGAGAATTCTAATCTAAAGTACAAAGAAAATGGATAAAAACAAAACAAAATCATACGCAGGTGTTTCCAGTACTTCTATGACTTTATGTAGAACGAGAATTGAAGGAATTGTCGGTCTATTTTGAGTCATGCGTCCAAGAAAAGGAAATGAATGCAAATTCTGGCAGCAAAATATTAATACTGTACCTCGTAGCTGCGACGGCCTGTAGACGGAACTCAAGCTTAACATGCTTGGCACGCATTGTTTCATACTGAGCTTTTCATTTTTTTTTTTTTTGAGTAGTGTTTAACGCCCGTTTTTACTACTCATGCACCACAGGCGGTGAACACTGATGACACATGAGATGAAATGATATATCAGAAAAGGATTTTTTTAAAGGAAGGAAACGTTCCAGGCCTAAGTTTAGGGTACCTCCCCGGCATTTGCCAGTTATGAAGACTGAGGAAAACCTGGAAAAAACCTCAGTCAGGGAGGACGGTCCATTGCAGGATTCAAACCCCAGGATTCCCGCTCACGAGTCAGCGCCTTAACGACCTCGGCCACCCGTGGCGGTAAGCTTTTCATGACTTTTGCATTTCACTGATAGGCTACACCGGAGGTGGCGAACGCCGAGTCAAACTAGAGGTTTGTAACCCGAATTGCTTAATTTGTAAGCGGTGAACAGCAATCCAGCGTTATCTTAACATAGCGCCATCGATCCCAGCTGTGCTTTGCGCGAATAATATAACACGGCTTGACTCGGCGCTGCCACTCCTGGGCCACAACATCTGCGTTGCAATGTCTTTATGAAGCTATCTCCACATTTGTCTTAAGCATCAACATTTCTCATAAAAAATTGCACGCAATTCTCTGTTGCAGTTAATAAGTTTAGCCTGAAGAACGCGGCTGCATGCTAGCTGAAGTCATTCATCAAGGCCCTATAATCCATGTGTGGGTAGCGGCTTATAGCTTGTTTGAGAGAGGCTTTCTCAGCGAGATGGTTGTGCGTTCGTGTGTTGCTCGGTGTTTTTATTGTACTAATTGTTCTTCGTTAGTTCTGCAGCTACTACATTAATATTGTCTTGAGGAACTGGATCTTATGCATGACGCATATGTGAAAATGGATTATTGCACAGAAGTGGTAAGGATATTTGTAAGAAAATATACCGACAAAATCCTGTCCAATGCAGAAAATATGTTCGCCAACTACTTAAAAAATTACGGGAGAGAGGTACTTATTTTTTAATGGTGTTTAACTCCCGTTTTAACTACCGAGACATCTCAATTGAGATTACGGGTTCCGAACCTCCGTGTTTTAGGAAATAAAGTTGGATGAAATACAGGAACTTCCTACCCAAATGACGGCAATGTATTGCCGCTGAGGGGTATAATGCTCAACGTCTCTTATAACACAGGTTAGTGTAAAATATAGCCACATTTTCTGTTTTCATTGAAAATATAAGCACTAAAATAATCACTTTACGTACAGCGATTGTATCTCCATTTTTTCCCGTTGCGGGAACTGCTCTTCCTCAGTAAGCTCAGGCGCCCTTAACCCAAATAATCTCACTGTACTTAATGCTTAAAGGAATCTGGTTTTATATCTACTACTTAAGTTGTAGTAGAATTAGAAGTAA
>CM060846.1:182781040-182858540 GCA_030762175.1 Metallyticus violacea | reverse complement strand
ACTACTACTACTACTACTACTGCTGCTGCTACAACTGCTACTCTAATACTACTACTGCTACTGCTGCTGCTGCTACTACTACTACTACTACTACTACTACTACTACTACTACTACTACTACTACTACTACTACTACTTCTACTACTACAACTACACCATCACTACTACTACCACTACTGCAACTGCTGCTGCTACTGCTACTACAACTACTACTACTGCTACTGCTGTTGCTACTACCACTACTACTTCCACCACCACTACTATTATTACTATGTCCACCGCAGTGGCCAGCTCATTGCGCGCCGCTTGTCAAATGGCGGGTTCATGTTCTATCCCCGATGGGATACGATGCTTGGGTAAGTTTTCTCCTCGACCTGAAGAGGTGAATACTAGATAATTTTAGACACTTTAAACTTCGGACCCATTTGCTTCATTCTTTCTTCGTCTTGAAAATCTTGAACACTTGGTGGGACATTAAACGCTTAGAAGCTCTGCTACCAATATTAATTTTAAATATTATTATATTAATATTATTATTAACACCATCACCACCGCTACTAATACTGCCACTATCATTAACACCGTCATCATAAAAGCGACTAATGCTACTGCTGCTCCTGATGACAATGCTGAAGATGAAGATGATAGTAATGATGCTACTGCTGGTAGTGTTAATGTTTGCCACAGCTGTTGCTAAAAAAAGGGATAATTTAATGCATGCAACAGTATTACAAAAAGAAATGTGGTATCGGAAGGAAACGGGGAAGATAAAGATACCAATGTAATGTATGAATTAATTGAGATGTTGCGTAGAAAATTTGCATATGATTTTTTTTTTTTTTTTTTTCAAATTTCAATTAACTATGTAGAGTCAAATGCAATTGCAAATTATATGATGAATACTTTTAGTAACATGTCATGAAAATGTGGGAGAAGAGAATAATTTGATTATTTATTTCACATCAGTGTTGTAATTATCACTGTAGAAATTAAAGGAGATCTTGTATAGAAAAATTAAAATTGGTTTAATTATTTATATTCAATTCCATTTAACTATGCAGAGCCATATGGAATTGCAGATTATATGACGAATCACTTTAGTAATTTGTCATTGAAAATGTGGGAGAAGAAAATAAATTGTTAATTCATTTGTATATCAGTGATCTAAATTGCATACGAATAACTGTTGTCGTAGTTTTATATTGCAGCTGATGAATAATTCATTAATATTCAAATAATAAAACTTGTTCCTAGATATTACGAACTTAAATGACAGCGTACTGTTGTCTCAAAACAGTGTACTTCAGTATACATCATGGGCGATACTGATACGTGTTCAACTGAAATGAAAACGAATAGCTTTAAAGAAATAAAAAAGAAAATAAAAATACATTGTTATCCCAGAAACTGTTTGCATCTTAGCACGGTTGAAATATTCACTGAGATTGAGATGAGATGTACAAACACCTTAAATGGTAAACTATCCGTAGAAAGCATTGTAAGTATCGTATTACATCCTAGAGGAGGTAATATGCTTTCCATCAGCCAGAAAATAGCACTATTTCGTGCTCCAGTGCTCACCGATTATCTATAGTCCCTTGCTTATTTGAGTTTGCGTACTTATGGTTTTGATCACAGGTTTTTTCGTTGTTATGCTCGAGATATTGGCAGTGTTGGGTGATAAGGCACTAAACTATATTACGGAGCTGTCCTAGCGCAATAGACAGAAATTCATGTTTAAATAGCTTCATATATACATGCTAAAATGAAAAATTAAGTCCAGCTGTATATAACAATAAAGCTAAAATAATAAGATCTAGAGGTACAGAAGCAAATAAGGTACTGAAAAAGTCTCACATATTAAGTAACATATTTTCTTATGCCGCTTAACTGTGTAACTGTCCTGATGGAAATGAAAACATAATTACTTCGAGATTACTTTTATACTGGTATAATCAGAAGCTAGCGTCTAACCCAGGAAGAGTTAGGCCATAGTTCGCAATGAAGCCCCATATCAACTTATACTCTGAAATTCTTTCTCCGTCTCTTTGTTAAGATGCTAAGGCTTGGGTGTTGCGCAAGCAACCAAGGACTTCCGGACCAGTTGAAATACTAGATAAACCTGATAGGGCGAGTTGAAAACTGGTTATCAAGATTGTCCTAATCGTAATAACACAGTTTGATATGCAACGCTCCCAACTTTGATTATGGAACGTGATTAGGTTGTGTCAGTCAGTTAAATATCTTCTAAGTTATCTAGGAGGAAACCCCTTTAAAATTTTGGTCCGTTTTTTCGCTGTATGTATGGATGTTAGCGCATATTATTTGTGTACCAGTGGAATATCTGTTTTGATGTAATGTTGGAAAATGTTTTCTTTCTTTCTTTCTTTCTTTCTTTCTTTCTATATTCATTTGCTTTAAAAAGTTGAAAACTATGTAGGTAATTTAAGGCGCAAGCGCATTCCGGGTAATAGAGTCATTATTGTTTCGTATCTTATAGATGAAACCTATAATCTCAGCTTTGATATTTTATAGTAACTGTTTAAAATATCGAAAATCTACGGCTAATTTTGGAATTACTTAAACTGGCTCATATCGTTATCCACAAACACTTGTAATGCATATATTTATGTGTACTAGCGCTATGTCGTTGCTTATTTTCATAATTTCTTCCTTTCGTTTTACTATCATAGATACTCGAGTTGGTGGGAAAAAAAAGAGGAATTGATGATAACACAAGCAAGGTAGAAGTCCGTCTGCATCTGAAGATGAGGAAAACTTTGGAAAAAGTGCTGTGACTGATAAAAGGGCACGTGGTTTTCATTCCAGATCAGTAAGATCCTGATAGAGACAATCCGTCTTGCTGAAACATTTTCACATAGGAAATTTGAGTTCTGCCAAATAGTCATTTACACTTATTTTACAGACGTTTGTCTGCCGGCATGCCATCAGCTCATGAAAAATTTAGTGAAATATATTATAGGAAACATTACTCAGGGTGCGCAATGCGACTATGGTGCTTCAACCATGTTTTTATTTGGTGGATGGCAAAAATTATTGGGGCTAGTATTTTTATGGTCTACAAGTAGGCAGGAAATATGTTTAACATTATGCACTTGTGGCTTATATAGCTTGAAAAATGCTATGTTATTAAAATTCACTATACTTAACAATAAATAAGTAATTATTTAATCATGAAATACAATTTATATGATCAGATTGAGAATACAAAAATAAATGGCTTCAGAAATTAACTCTTTTTGTTACATCAACTAATTTTTTAACATATAATTGCAAAACTTTTCTAAAATGTATTAAAATGCACTATATTTAAAACTAAGGTAATGGTATAAAATATACAGCTTATATAACAAAATTTGAAATACCATAAATAATATCTAACTAAATTTTGAATATACAATTAACTATGATTTTTTACATTTCCTTTTTTCATATCGATATTGAGGAGCAATATACAATCATTTGCATAAGTGATTTATCAAAAGAAATTATTGGCGATTATCTGCTAGTACAGCTCTATGTATTAAGAAACTTTCTTCTGCTTCTATAGAAGAAAAATGAAGCATATATAAAATGAGGAATGATCCCTAATTCCAAAACTTTCTCCATTTCCTCAAAAAAGTTCTTTCCCCAGAGATTATATCTGTTATTAAATATATTTATGAAAATATATTTTTCCTATTCGTTTTTTAATTATATATATTTTTATTTTATTTATTTATTTTTTTGCCGTTAACACGACACTATCTAAAGTATTAACTACTTTCTTTATCAATTCAATACTGTGACCTAATTTAACCTGAGCTGGAGGAAAAATAAAATTTGCTCTTACATAACATAATTAACCTTGTATTTCCCGGCCAGAAAGTACTTTCTTGGCATCTGAACTAGATTTGCTTCGTTTCTATCAAGACCGTAAATAACACATTTCACTGTTTTGAAACTCACTCTAGCAGTTGCAGGCCACAACCCAAGTTCGCCATCTTGTGAGAACAGCAACAGGTGGCAACCAGGCACTAGGAGCAATGGACTTGAACCATAACAACTGAAACGATGATTTCAAGACATTTCCAATTATCTAATCCATCTTGGTAAACTGATTTTGAAACTCCTCGGCGACTCAGTGGCTAGCATGTTCAAAACTTGAACCATCTATCTGTGTGACATGCGTTGTAACTTTTTAGCATGTAGCTTGCAGCATCTGAGGCCGAGGTCGTTAAGACGCGTACTCGTGAAGGGGAGGTTCGGGGTTCGGATCTCTTCAGGACCGTTCTCCCTGACTGAAGTGTTCTTCAGGTTTTCCCCAGTCCTCATAATTGGCAAATACCGGGTAGGTCCCTAAACTTAGGCCTGGAACTTTCCTTCCTTAAAAAAAATCCTTTCCCAATATTTCATTTCATGTATCATCAGTGTCAACTGCCTGTGGTGCCTCAGTAGTAAAAACGGTCGTTAAACACCATTAAAAAAATCCATCACAAACAAACAGTACAATATCTTGCTGTGCATCATTCGGGCAGCTTAAACACTGTCAGAAAGTTCACAGATTGTTCAGTGATTGTCTTTCTCAAGATGCAACTTCAATATAAAAAAATTAATTCTCCCATGCTCTTTTTCCTTCATTGTGCCTACCACTAAGTTTGCTATATAACTTCCTATAACATCAACACTGCATCTATAGACACCCAAATTTATTCACCTTCAATTTCCTCCTTATTTTCTCTACTTTGCCCATAACATAGTTTCGCTTAAATTGGAAATGTTATGCAAAACACTTACCTATATATTTTTCAAAAATGCTTCTTAGCTTTCCATTATTGAAGTAATTTGAAAAGATTTCGGAATAGATTAAGGCTTCACAAAGATCTTCAGAACACTGTGAATGCTTTGTGGAACACTGCCCCAGTAACAATTGCTGGGCTCTCTCCTTATCCTATACACTCTGACTGCAAGTTTATGTTTTTCTCTATTTATATGTTATAGCACAGTAAACTTCCCCTCAGCGGCTACTCTCAAATTATCAATTTTTAGTGCATTTATTTTCGTCAGTTTAAATATCTTGTCACCATACTGAAGAACAAAAGTATTGAATTTGTTTGCAGTAACTTTCTTTCACTTCAGGCATATCGAGAATATAACTGAAAATACAGGTCTCACTGTTTAAGCTCGCACCTTAAGGAAATGCAGATGATTTTCCTTAAACAAACGCAGTCAATTAGAACAACGTCCCGGTTATTATTGCCTCGATGGATAATATTTTAAAGCAAAGAAAGCCGATAGATAACCGCCAGGTGAGTTGATCGATCACAAACACGTACGTAACAATATTGCCATATGGACATCAGGTTGCAACGGTTATGTTCATCGACACACCTCGGTAAAAGTAAAAGGAAAAATCAAGGAACACTCGTTTTAGGAAATTAAATTGAAAAAAATTGGGCCATTTAATGGTTAAATGAAACAAAAAAAAAATTAAACAATGTTCATAGAATGCTCGAAACTACAAAACACATGCCTTAACAAATTCATGCGAAGTGACTCAGTGTTTCACGAAACATATTTACGTTCAAATGAGCAAATGTCTATAACTCACTAAAAAGAAACGTCAAAATCCTGGCCCTAATTGATTGCCAACTAAGAGATCCTGGCTGTTGCTGTCCTCGTCACCGTAATTTTCTTGAGATAAATACCGAGCTACTTAACAGTGTGGCCCCGCTGTTAAGTCTCTGCTAAGCGGTAGTCATCGCTCACTGCTCACAGTTGCTACAATCTGTCTGGAAAGATATTTTACTCCACAGTTTTGAAGAAGGCAGTTAGCTTTGGGTTCCATCGATGTTTTCTAGAATAATTAGCCTCGTTCTGTGCTTCATCCTGGAGGCTTTAAGTTAAAAATGTGGCAAAAGAACAACATTAAAGACCAGGTATCATTCCAAACAAGGCGACCTTTACGAAGGGTTTGGCATTTAATTTTAGAAGTAGCAACTGATTACAATGACGTTTGTGAACTATAAATTATATAGACTAGACATAAGAATAGAAATATATGGCGGGAAACTATGTGCTGTACCTATCTATTAATGAATCGAATGGTGTGGCAACAACCCTAACTCTCCGGACTGGTATTCGGGAGGTCCCTGTTCAAATTCTTTAGGGCCGGCCATTCTGACTTTATTCGTAATTTCTCCTGATCACTTAGGAACGACTTTCTTCTTTCCATGACTTTTCGCTCTCCCATTTCATCTCATTTCATTCCGTTGGTTCTGTTACATGGACGAAAGTGCCAGGGCGAGGTAGGTCTCGTGCGTGTGACGGTGACTTGCGCTTTATAAAGGATTCTGCTCCTGAGTTTAGAATGAAAGAGGCCGTACTTGGGGGAAGGATTCTCCTGCATCGGAATTCTATCTGGAAACAATGTTATTAAAGATCCCATCTTTCTCCGTGCCTCACCGCCCGTGATCCCGGCCCCCCGGTGTCTCCCTCACCACACCCTCTCCTCCCGGAAGTGTCCCATTGTGGGCTTAGACATAAACGGGTCATTCGTTGAGCAATGCAGAATTTTCGTAATGCGTTTCTAGCAATCGTACCCAATACATTAATAATAGGCCATACATTATATAGACTATTCTGCCATGCCTTGTAAACAGTTTGCTACTATCTGTTGTTGTTTTCCTTTATTTTCCATATGACATCGCTGAAGTTGCATTATAAGCTTGTCATGTAATTGAAAAACCGTGTGCATTTTTAACACATGATGTTCAAACTTTCGGACACATTGTGGTTTTAAAGTGATGAATAGCGCACATTCATTAAAGGTTTTGCATTCCAGCTCATTAATGGAAAACACTTAACTTCCGTGACGATTATCAGTTATCTTTAATGTTTGAGATTCCTAGGCTAAATATTGCCTTCGTTTATTATTTAAAACAGTGGTGGTTTTATATAAAACATTTAGTAACTATGAATAACAAATACGTCATTTACCGCTTTTGTTATTCATATAGTAAACAACAATTACTTATAAACTTTTTAATAGTGTTTAACATTCGTTTTCACCATTGAGGTATCCAGACTGTGAACACTGATGATATGTGAGATGAAATTATAAATTAGGATTTTTTTCAGGTAGAGCGCGTTTCAGGCATAAGCTTTCCGGAATTTACCACTTATGAGAACTGAGGAAAACCTGGGAAAAGCCTCAGTCAAGTAAAACCGTCCTGGTGGGAATCGAACGCTAGATCTTCCGTTCAGAAGTCCATGCCTTAACAACCTAGGCCACATGTGGCAATACTTACCTACTACCCTGTTACTGTTATGGTGAGAGCGGAAGTCATTAGCGACTCTAACGGACAAAATGCGCGGATTTGATTTGAGCAAAACCGGCATTAACCAGATTAATAAAATCATAAAGACACCGTTTAAAAATAACTGCGTTTCAGCGGAAATGAATGCAGGTTTTATTCATTATTGCTTATAACACGTTTACAAAAGATATGGCTATGTAACCTATCTGTTTATCGGCGGCTATCGGCTGGCAGCCAATGACGCGGCAGAATTTAAGAGCAGGTGATGAAGGTGGCGTGTTGCTATGGTTTACATGCGTTCTCAACATATCTGGTATAGGAAACAGCTTTACTCCAGTGCATATTGAACACACTTGTGGTTAGGATGAGGAAGGGTAACAAGTTGTACTTTTTCGTTAATACGTATTGCAATACTGCTGAAGTTGGACTAAATCAGTATTTTGTATTATGTAAGTTTACACATTTTACATATGCAGCTAGAACACTGGCAGTACAGCATGCGGTCACAGCTGGGTATCTGCTCTTTTTGTACGTAATTTTTCATTATTATGATAAACTTGTTTACCGTTTAGCTGAAGCTACCATTAAATACCTGCAAGCCGATACTACTTTAAAGAACATTTTATACTGAACAGAATCAATAATATGTAATCAAGGACAAGAAGTAGATATTTTCTTGAGAGGGCGAGTGTAAGAGTGGACTTTTAGTTCTCAGATTCTACATAAAGTGCACAGCTTTGAGCAGAAATATATTATTTTTAAGTATAAATACATGGACATGTTTTTAATTGTATATTTCACGATAGTAGACGATCTGAACTACTAAAGTTTGTTCTCTGACCTGCAGTCTTCACACCCATAATAAGCGTCACAAGTTCAGCAATGTTCACATTTAATGAAGCGTACATGAGGTTAACTCAACTCAACTCCACTTCTTCGAATTCGCAACCTCGAAAAGTTCCTATATACCGCTCGAGCACATATAATGTTCCAATATTTTTTTTTTTTTTTTTTTTTTGTTTAAAGCAATCATCTCAGATAAAACAGCGTACAAATAACGCACTTATTAAGAATGCTAAAATTATTATATTCTTATCAAATATAATCTAAAACTTTTGCATATGTCATTGAAAGGTTTAGCCATTTTGAATAGTGTTTAACGCCCATTTTTACTGAGGCATCACAAGCGGTGGGCACTGGTAATACAGGAGATGAACTAATATATTTGAAAAGGTTATTTGGTTATTAAAGCAAGGGAGCGTTCCAGGCCTAAGTAAAGGCATTATAAAGAGTGAAAAAATCGGGAGAAAAACTCAGTCAGGGAGGAAGGTCCTGGCGGAAATCGAACCCCAGACCTGCCGCTCTCGAGTTTATGCCACAACGATCTCGGTACCCGTGTCCTTCCTACATAGTCTTCCTAGGCAAAAATTAGGGTGAAGGACATTTCCTCTGTTCATATGATCTTTATGTTGAGTAACAATGGAACTAAATGGAAATTTGTTTCAGTTGGAAAATATACCTATCGTTTTATTATAAGGAACTGTTTTATTAAACGTACAGTATAAATACTACGGAGTCGCAGAAAATGAAATTTACAATTCAAGCTGCTGGATAGGTAAAGCCTTAATCTTTCTGCAAAATATGTGCTTACAGTTAGAGTCAGGGTTAGGGTTTGGTACGAAGGTGGATTTTATACTGAGGTCACTAATTGGCTTATTATACATATATCCTGAGCAGCACTTCCGAAAGGAAAGATGAGATGCGGGATATACTGGGCGGCCAGAAACAAGGAGGGGATGGATGGGAGCAGGTGACTTCGCTAACGTTTCCAGAGTTGGTAAGTTGGTAAAATTCCAAACGCCAGTGGGTTCCGGTCCACCAAGGTGTCACTTAAGTACTCCGATGCCCCGCAAGGAGGCTCCAGACACCCTTCCAGACGCTAGGACAGGAACTTTTCCTGAGCGGAGGCCACCGCCACAGCAACGCCTTCACAAAATCCTAATCTGATGTTATACCTTATCTGTTAAGCAAATAATTGCAGCTGTAACTTCCGCACTGCTGTGTTCAGTTATGCAGGTATATTTGCATAAAGAAGGCTATGTGTAGAAGATTGTGAAATGTTCAAAATCGAGTAAAGAGCTGTTATTAAGTTCTTCACAAAAGAAGGATTTACTCCAAATGAAATTAAACGGCGATTGGACGGTGTATATGGGGAAGCATCCCCCTCACATTCTACCGTAAAAAAAATGGGTCAAATATTTTTAAGGGTCGAGAAAGCATTGAAGACAAAGAGCGTGCAGGTTGGCCCTTGGAGGTGCTCTCTCCTGAAAACATCGCTTTTGCGAAAGAGGAAATTATGGAAGACCGGCGACTCAAAGTTACAGAAATAGCACCCAGGTTGAGCCTTTCTAATACAACAATCAACAGTCCTTCGAATTATTGATGAACATTTAAACATGAATAAGGTTAGTGCAAGATGGGGGCCTAGACTTTCTTCCTCAGTGCAAAGCAGTAATGAGTCATCTGTTGTCAGGCATTTCTGGAGCTCTGCAGTGGCAACGAGAGAAATGTTCTTCAAACCATTGTTACAAGAAAATGGTCCTCTACCATGCTCTCTTGTCCAAAAGAGAATCAATGGAGTGGCATAAACCTGACGAAGCACCGCCTCTAAAGGCCAAGGCCACATCTTTCGGGACTGTGAAGGAATACACTTCATTGACTTCAAAAAGAGGAACGCCACAGTAAATGGGATGTACTATGTTGGCGTACTGCACAGACTACGTGCTTCCATCAAAGAGAAAAGGCGAGGAAAGCTGAGTGGTGGTGTGCTCCTTCTTCTCGACATCGCGCCTGTGCACACAGCTCTTGTTGCAAAGGAAACTGTGAAGAAATGTGACTTCAAGGAGATCGACCACCCATCCTACAGCCCAGATCTAGCTCCCAGTGACTGTTTCCTCTTCTCATAATTCAAGAAGGGCCTTCGAGGAAGGAAATTTAATTGTGACAAAAAAGTAATGGATGCAGTTTATGCGCATTTTGCAGGCAATACTTCTGATTTTCTGGGGGAAGGAGAGTTGAAATGTCAATTTTAAAATGTTAGAAGTGTGTTGCAATAATGGGTAACTATATTTAAAAGCGAAATACAGTATTTGTCTTTGTCATACCTAGAGAATGGTTCGGGCGGAAACTTATGGACCTACACTCGTAAAATATTATGTCTCGCTTTCTTCACCTCTCTCATGTTTCTCAGCCAACCTTCGATGGCTTGGATCTTAAACTTAAGTTTTCATAATTTTCAGTTTTCTAGGTCAGCAAGTCCAAGTTCGCCGAGCTGAAAACAAACTTAAAATGTTAGTTCACTTTACAGCTCTAATTACTTTATGGTATAAGAAAACAAGCTCTAAACCGAGCCTCTTTAAGGTATATTGTGATTTTAATGTAGCGCATATGAGATAACGCGTTTAGTTCCGTTGAAATGGATCCAATGTGCTGCACGACATATAGCAACATTCTGTAGATGAACTGAAGCATCATGCGTTTGGTTTTTTTAAGAAGGAACCTTTACAGATAGTACGATCTGAGTATCCAGTACTGTTTTCAGTGCTATGGAATAGTTTTCGCAGCGCTAATATTGACGGTAGCAAATGCTTTTTAAAACACAAAACTCTCCTTAAAACCTTAGCGGTCAGCTTTGTATGTCAAAGATGCTCAGCCATGAAATGACCATCTGCTTGGCGACGGCCGATAGCTGTTTTCTCTTCGCGTCTTTGTCTATCCAATAGTTCTTGCATAGAGCTGTTGTAAAGACACGTTAAAGTAAGGATTAGGCAGTGTGATAAGGCCGGCTTGTTACGTAACACAAACAGGACAGAAGTAGCTTCTGCTCAGACTTTTATGGTAAGCTTTAATTGTGCTGCCAATTTTATTACTACCTTCAGGCATAAGCTATACTCAATGTTACCATGCTAACGCAAAAATCCTCAACGAAAATGTGAAGCGGGTCACCAACTCTAACCTTCCCTTTAAAAGTGGTTAAGCACACGCATCGCACAACTTCCCCTATCCAAACAAGTACCTGTGAGGCTTGAAGCGTAATCATTCCACATCCAGGCAAATAAGCGATCAAAAATTAAATTGCATAACATGAAGAAAAAGATTGTTTGAAATAACAAAAGAAGAAAGAGGATAAATCGGGATGTTTAGTTAAAGCTAAACTACAGATAAAAGGAGCGACCATGGTGTTCAACGTTAACAGCGTTTATCAGTTAAAAAGTGCAGTCCGTGCTACATTGTCTATTTATTAGCTTTAGACCAAATTGTTCGCACAGATTTGCTTAAATATAAGAAGCAAAACAGGCCTGTGCGACACCATTGGAATCCAGCCTGATTTACACTTTCGTAATTAATTAATTTTACTCGTCATTCCAAAGAATCTATTACAGTCATTGTGTTACATTAAAAGTTACATTGCAATTAGATGTCATTAATATGTGCATCAGCTTCTTTGTGACGAGCACAGTGTGTTTCTAGCCTATCATGTGAATTTATGTTTAAGTTCTGCTAATAAGGTGTTTTCAATAATGACACTTAAGCTCACTAGTTCTGTTTTATTTTTAAACGCTTTGTATGGACACGTGAAAAGAATATCTAATAAGCGATAGGCGTAGAAAGTAATGGGGTGGAGACCAGCTGGGGGAAGAAAGAACAGCTGACCATGGGGCCCTATGCAAAAAATACAAGTTTTTAATAAGGAATAAAAACATAGAGGAATTTAATAGGTCGTCGGAAGATGTAAATAATGTAAAAACTAATGAATTATAATACTTTGTCCGCGATATGAAGTGTTGTGTTACAAATAACTCAGAACAAGATTAGCGATATTGGTTTTCCTAGTGATAAACAATGTACTTTTATCATTTCTGAGCAGTTATTCGAGGGAAACAGTTCTGTATACCGAGGGTGCCAAAAAATGCATACACACTTTGACAGTAGATATTTATTTAATATATTTCAAAGTTGGGCCGAAAAACAACAGAAATGTGTAGTACGATGTTCTGTAAACAGATGTGACTCACATACATTATGATAGCGTTGTTACGTGACAGGCACACCAACATTAAACAAATGAAGCGAATATTATCGTAAATCACCAGTAACAAATAAAGGCAAGATTATCGTATAATGTTCTGTAAACAGATATGACTCATATACATTATGCTAGCGTTGTTGCAACAAAATGGAGCCAATCTTATCTTTTGAACAACGTAAAGCAATTTTGAAGTGGTATAGGAAAACCGAGAATGTTGTTGAAGTTCAAAGACAGTGGAAACGTGTGTATAGAACAGAACCGCCAACGCGAGTAACAATTGCACGCATTAGAGACGAATTTGAGACTCGTGGTACCTTATGCGATATTCACAAGAGCAGATCTGGAGACCTCGTTCAGCAACAAGCCCCGCGTCCTGGACCCATGGCACTAACCTTGGCACTTTCCAAGGCGATGGATAGAACGAAGAGGTCCGATTGAGTTTCCACCGCATTCTCCAGATCTAACTCCGTTGGACTTCTACCTATGGGGAACTCTTAAGGGTGTTATATACCGTAGAAAACTAGCTGCACTGGCAGCACTTCAGGAAGAAATTGAAACGGCATGTGGTGCAATCGTTGAGGACACTTAGCAAACGTTGCTCAATCAGTAATTCAACATAATCAGAAGTGCATCGACGCCGTTGATGGACATTTTGAGCAACTGCTCTAACTGTAAAAGTGAAAGATGATTAGTGCTCATCATTTTCTGTTTGTGTGAATCCAGTTTTGTTATGTTAACACAGTGTTTTCTTTGCTTGAAGTGTGTATACATTTTTGGGGCACCTTCTGTATTTATTATAACTAGGAATGGAGGTTCGGACAACAAGTGTATGAAGTTAACTACGTCGCGTGTTGTACATATTGTGTTGTTTACATCTAGTCAAGATCCCTTTTCGCGATATTTTTAATTTTGTATATAAATCTGCAGGCAAAGTGTACAATTGACGACACCCTACGGTCGCATTCCTTAAACCTGTAGCCGCATCTATGCAATATTTTGGTATCCAGAATTCGTTTTCTAGTTATAACAAGTGTATATCATTTGCCAACAACCTCGTATATATTGGTCGCAGAGCAACCTTTGAATAAGATACATGACTATATTAACGAGAGTATATTCAAGTATACTGTGTCATAATATCAAAACGCATTTTAGTTTGAGGTAATGATTATTTAATTGCGGCATGTCAAAAGCTCAAAATTATGACTCAGATGACAATGCATTGACTTTCCAATTTATAGGTTCAAATGCAAAGTTCGGTATATTTAATCTACAAATATATCTTTCGGCAGCTATTCCAAAACTAATCTATACGGAAACTTTTGCGTTTTGGAATAACAGTTCGCCCCATGTGTGGTAGGTATTATTAAATAATTTCGCACATCGTTGCTATGGCCTTTTCATTGTCAATTCGATTTTAAACCGTTAAGAAGGATTAAGTAATGCTTTCTAGTGATGATTCATTCGTTCTTACTCTAGAATATCATAGAACATACAGTTTGAATTAGAAATATTAGAAGAGCGTTTATACTTGAAGATTTGATGATAGTATACGCATTGTTTGAGAATATTCTGAAAGACGATAAGGCTCTTAATCGTTTTATTTTTCACAGCTTGAAATAGTATTTAAACACTTTTCATTTATCATTTAATCTTAAGCTATATGTATGTATACAGTGAGTTTATTTCTCTTAATGATCGGCAAAGTGCGTCTGCATACTGGGAAATATGAATAATAAAGGCTTATTGTGCATGTGCAGGTAGGAAATTGTAGTTTCTTTGAGAACCTTTGTCAGCGAGTGATTATGCGTTCACGTGTTACTCGATGATTTCTTTGTGCGTAAATTGTACCCATTGTTTTTTTTTTTTTTTTGTTTATGCCAACGGGTTTATATGTACGATGCATATGTTAAAACGTATTATTGCCAAGAAGTGATGGCGATTCCTAAGAAAATATTCTAGCAATCATGTTTCAGATATATAAACTGTTCGTAAACATGTTAAAAATTACGATTAACAGAATCTCTCAATGACAAGATCGTGTTCGAACTACCGTGTTCTTTCGAAAGAAAAAATGGATTAAATACAGGAATTTTCTATGCAAGATGCCGGCAATGTATATCCGCCGAGGGGCATTATGTTCAACATCTCTCATATCACAGGTTAGTGCTTATTATGATTATTATCGTCAGTAAAATATATTATCATTTTAAGCCATCAGTAAAAATATAAATACTAAGATGAAAATATTAACTTTTTTTGCGTGGCAGTTCTATATCTCCTGCTTTTTATTCTTTCTGTCTTTCTCGCGTTCTTTCTCTTTCTTTAGGTTGCGGCTGCATCACTACCCATTAAAAGTGGCGCTCAGGCAGCTCAAACAAGCTCACTGTATAATACATTCAGAATTTTGTCTTTCATACATAATATTACATAATGTGTGTCTAGTTGAAGTTAAGCTTAATAGGCACTGAACATGTTTTGCATTCTACATTAATTTCATCTCCATACATTCTTGTAATTGCATATTGATTTGGTATTTTTTTTTTTTTTTTTTTTTTTTTTGGAAAATATTATATATCCGGCTTCAAAACAATAAAAACAGGAGGCATACGAGGGTAGGTCCATGAGTTTCCTCGCCGATAAGGATTATCGCCTTCGCAAAATCCTTATCTGGTGCCATAACATATTAAATAAATAAATGCGCTGTAATTTCCGCTCCGCTGTGTTCAGTTATTCAGATATAATTGCATGAAGAAGGCTATGTGTAGAAGATTGTGACATATTCAAAATGGAGTAAAGAGCTGTTATTAAGTTCTTCACAAAAGAACTTACTCCAAATGAAATTGAACAGCAATTGGACGGTTTATATGGGCAAGTTTCCCTCCCCCCCATACTCTACCATAACAGAATGGGCAAAACTTTTCCGAATGGGTCGGGAAAGTATTGGAGACGAAGAGCGTGTAGGTCGGCCCTTGAAGGTGCTCTCTCCTGAAAATGTCGCTCTTGTGAAAGGAGAAATTATGGTAGACCAACGGCCCAAAGTTACAGAAATAGCACCCAGGTTGGGCTTTTCTAATTCCTTCGAATTATTCATGAACATTTAATAAGGTTAGTGCAAGATGCGTGCCTAGACTTCTTTCCTCAGTGCAAAAGCAGCAACGAGTCATCTGTTGTCAGGTATTTTTGGATCTCTGTCGTGGGAATGGGAGAAAAGTTCTGCAAACCATTGTTACAGGAGATGAAATTATGACCCTCTACTATGATCCCTTGCCCAAAAGAGAATCAATGGAGCGGCGTAAACCGGCGAAGCTCCGCCTCTTAAGGCCAAGCTCACTCAGTCAACCAAGAAGATCATGGTCACAATCTTTTGGGACTGTGAAGGAATACTCTTCATTGACTTCAAGGAGAGGAACACCACAGTAAATGGGGAGTACTATGCTGGCGTACTGCATGGACTACGTGCTTCCATCAAAGAGAAAAGGCGAGGAAAGCTGAGTGGTGTTGTGTGTCGTCTTCACGACACCGCACCTGTGCACACAGCTCCTGTTGCAAAGAAAGGTGTGAAGAAATGTGGCTTCAAGGAGATCGACCATTCACCTAGAGGGCAGATCTAGCTGAGGGTGACCTTTTCCTCTTCTCAAAACTCAAGAAGGACCTTCAAGGAAGAAGATTTAAGTGTGACGAAGAAGTGATGGATGCTGTTTATGCCCATTTTACAGACAAGATTTCTGACTATTTTTTTAGGGGGGAGTTAAATACTATTCATAGATCTGAGAAGTTTATTGCAATAAAGAGTAACTATTTTGGAAAGTGAAATATAATTTTGTTTTTATCATACCTATAAAATGGTTAGACCGAAAACTGATGGACCTACCCTCGTATGTCATTACATAAGTTTTTGATGCCATCAAACCCACAGTGACTATCATGGAGGAGACTCACAGTATTAGAAAAACATTACTCAAAAACGCAGGCTACAAAACACCTAAAAGAATTTCTATTTTATTTTAATGCGATAAGTGTTTTGAAATAGTTTTGTTCAATAGTTTTAACGCCCGTTTTTACTACTGAGGCATTACAGGCGGTTGCGAAATAGCGATGTGTTACATTTCATACACATTTCTAATGAAGTACAGCTTTCGCAGCAATGCATTCGCCCTCTGAATATCCCTTAGTAAAAAGTGTAGGGTTCTTTGGGCACAGTTTCTAGTTAAGCTTTTGCTGGCACCAAATCGAATTAGTCTGATGTCCTGGTACTATTACTTTAAAATAGGAGGAATTAAATACTGGCATTTGTGAGAGAAGTGAACATAATATCTGAGCTCTGAAATAACGGAACACTAAGGTTGGATAAATACAAACATTTAATCACAGGTTCTAAAGGCTTGGTATGAACATCCATAGTGATTTTTTTAATAGTGTTTAACGGCCGTTTTTACTACTGAGGCGCCACAAGCGATGAACGCTGATAACACATTGAGATGAAATGATTTATTAGAAAAGGATTTTTATAAGGAAGGAAACATTCCAGGCCTAAGTTAAGGGTACCTCCCGGCATTTGTCATTTACGAGGACTGAGGAAAACCTGGAAAAAACTTCAGTCATGTTGGACGATCCTGGCGAGGTTCGAACCTCAGGCCTCCCACTCACGAGACCGCGCCTTAATTACCTATGCCACCCGTGGTGGTCCCATGGTCATGCGCCATATAAGGCTTGAAGATTCTGTACAGTTCACGTCCAGATGTTTAAACGGTGGAAGCAATCTGTATTACCTCGGTTAGAAGTAATTGTAAGGAGCACCGCGTTTCTGTTGCAACCTGTTGAGCTTTAGTGTAGAGTGCACTCAATGTTTTAGTGACTTAAACAGTTAAAAAGCAGAAATGAACAATTGGTGGCTTTCGCTGTTTCGGGTGCTGTCTGTTCTGTGTATTGTTTGCAAGACGTTAGTGAACCGTTTACTTATTCCGTTTAAGATAATTAACCTTGGATATTGCTATAGTGTTACAGAATTTTGTTTCTCTTCATTTCGTTTAAAATTTTAAGCCCTATTTTTATTTTCACTTCATTATATCAGTTATATATAAATAATAGTTACTCATGTATTGATATGACTGTGAAATCTGCGATTATCCATTTTAAAGCGGTGATATGTAATGATTGCAGAGTCATTTTAAATTAAATATAGTTTGGATCAGTTAACACATCTTTCTTTGGCTGTTATCTTTCTTCGACATCCTTGACTATAACAAAAGTCTATGGTTGTGAGAAAAAGTAAAAGATTTAATATTTAATAATGAAGGTTGCAATGTTTATATTACTAGCTGATAGCTCACTGCCAAGACGTTAATGCTGTTTCCTCTCCACCTGCCCTAAAAGCTTAAGTGCACATTAAATTTCTTTTGTGGCGGTCTCTGTATATAATGATTAAGTGTGAGACCATGTAAACGATGCAGTTCCAATTCCTTTGCGAAAAAATTAGGGGGAACTAAGACGCTATAGTGGGGTTATTTGAGCTACGGGCCAACAGAGCACGGCTCTGTATACTAGGGGAAATCAACTACCAAGGCTGTATATGCATTTTCAGGTAGCAGCTTATAGTTAATTTGAGAGAGGCTTTGTCGGCGAGTGAGTGGCGTTTGTTCTCTACTGGGTGTTTTCATTGTGCGTAAATTGTGTGTTATTTGTTCTACGTCCGATGTGCCACTGCATAAATATAATCTTGAAGAACGGGCTTTTATGTACGATACATATGTGAAAGCGGATTCTTGCAAAGAAGGTGTAAGACTATTCGCAAAAAAATATCCTGACAACCACGTTATAAGTAGACACACTGATCCCCAACTAGTTAAAAAATTACGAGAGACAGGGTCTCTCAATGACAAGAAACGTGTTCCGAACCGCCGAGTTCTTACGGGAGAGAAGTTATATGAAATACAAGAATTTTCTATGCAGGTGACGGAAGCTTTTTCCGCTGAGGGTCATCATTTTCAACATCTCTTGTAACGCAGGCTGCTGTTTACTATTATAAGTTTTAATTAAGGTGTACTTTTATGCTTTCATTAAAATTTTTAAATAGAAAATAAAATACTAACTTTATCCTCGGCGACTCTATCCCTATCTCCTTTTCTTCCGTTACGGCGGCTGCTTTTCCCCAGTAAGCAGCCGCGCTCGGGCGGTAACTCATACAATCTCAACGTATATGTCTACATTTACCAGTTTTCAAGATACTGCATTAAATGTGAGGTTTGAAAGATAAAATTAACTGGTGATCCATATTGTTGTGTAAAGATCGGAAATCGGCGAAAGTAGGAAAATGTGTTTACCTGTGCATCCCATGAGTATCAGCAAATTATGAACTCCATTAGGGACAGTACTGATTGAATTCATGCATAGCCCCGAAAATCTTTAATAGATGGTAAAGTCAACAGGAAACCAAGATTTCCAAAGAAATGCATTTTTACTGCTAATGTAGGGTTGATGCGGTTCGCTTAACTTATAGTAACGTTGGTGTTGATTGGTAATTTTTGCAGTAGCAAAATAGCATTCATAAATCAAGATGTATAATAGTTTCAGTACTACATGTCACATTAAGAAATTTTTTCAATTTTTTCGCAAATGGAAAATTTAAATTAAATCTTACCGACTTAGTTGGCTCTTCGCTTACCTTTATACATTAGAATTTACGAATTTCCGGTTTTATTTTACAGACTCCAGACGAACTAATAAATTAATAGTTAATTTAAGTGTTAAAAGTGACATTTTATTTTGTGAGTAGGATATTTGTGAAACGAGGCCTACTAAGAAAATAAATGCCACTTTGACCTCTTATATCAGCAACATTTTAAACAGTTCTTAAATGTATAAATAATTAGTAATTATAAATTAAACTGACAGTAATTATAAATTAAGCTTTTATAGTCATTCCGAAAAGTTCCTTACCTCAAAGAAATACTATGCATGTTTCCCACAAGGAGGATTATGGAAGATACGTTACTTGCGTTTCTGGAATGTAACCACGGAATAAGTAATTATTAAAAGTATTTTAGCGAGGTAAAATTATAAATTAAAAGTACATTTATTATCATTATGGTGTTTTCTTTAAATGTTATAATAAATTGCTATTTAAAAATGTAGTTTTATCGTGTTGATAGAAGCTATATTATACAATTCAAACTGCAATAATGGACTCATCTGTTATTGATTTTTTTCAGTCTAACATGGTTTCAGGTTTGCTAACATTGTTACAAGGCCGTGATAACTTTTCTTACGTATGAAAGAGTTCCCCTGTCATAGATAATTCAATTGTGTGCCTGGTACTAACTTGTTCCGTATCTATGGTTGGATGAAAATCCATTACTATAAGCCTAATAGTTTATGTTCCGATTCCGGCTATCTTTATCACAGGTTCCTCCATTACCGACCTTGAGACGCAGGTAGCTTCCTTACCGAAAGTATTAGGTTGCTTCCTGACCAACTTTGAGGAGTACACAGTTCTGCGATCAATACGAGTTAATTCCGGACAACTTTATTGAATATACAAAATGGCGGGACTTTGCTTCCTTACCGAATTTCGGTGGTATGTTAGGCCACCTTCGACAAAGGTCAGATAAGAGGCCAATATTATATTGCAAATAATTACACACATTACTATTTAAAAATGGTGGGACTTTTAATAGAAGCATCCTTACCGCATTAGTAGGCAAACTCGCAACTTGTAGTTTCCTTACTGACCTTCAGGGATAGCAAATAATTCCTTGCCAATCTTTAGGGGTATTCAATGACCGGAAAGGGATTCTTTTACTGATTATACAAAATATTAGTTAAAATTTGTGGGGCAAGCATACTTTCAAAGCCAAGAATACTTTCAGGGGAAAATATGCATTCAGTGGCAAGCATACTTTCAGGAGCAAGTATATATTCACTAGTATACATTCAAGACCACCACTAGTAAGGATTAAGTAGCAAGAACTATTTTATTGATTATATATAATTAATCAAAATGGTGGAATTCTAGTGAGAACTAAAAATGTGAGTAGGTAGCCATCTTGTGTGGTTGTAAAATATATTAACGATGGAATAATACAGGTTAAAATAATTCTCACATACAAGAATTAACATTGAATTAATAATAACGCTGATAAAATAATAGTTATGATGTAAGAAAAAGGCTAAATTGTGTAAATATATGTTAATTTTTTTTATAAACAACATTTTTGGGTATATGGTGGTATGAATTGTGTTACGTTGTTACGACAAAAAAGATGGTTAGAATATAAAATAAAATTTACAAACAATATTGTATAAATAATATTATATGCCTCAAACGACCTGACACAGAGCTGCTTCAACCATGACTTCCTGTAGTCTACTGAGTAAAGTGAATGTGCGTATTCAATAAACAATAGCAGGGGAAAGTCAGTGACTAGTGTAAATAGTAGCGCAGGTGAGCCTCGAGGGCATACACCAGACAAGTTCACACCTGTGCAAAAGGGTTTGCGCAGTCGTGTAACATAAGGGTGGCATTGTCTGAACACTTTAAAAGCAATTCCTTCTAACTTTAATATGTAAAGGCTTAAGTGCTATAAAAGGTTTTCCCTTCACCTGCTAATGGGTTTACAGAACCTCCCCCATTCACTCCATTAACGGTCTGAAAACGAATAAAGTAATTTTCACTACGGTATTTACAATAACTAATATGGAAATATTAAGAGAATAATAATATATATTGATAAAACAGCTGTTACGCTGCAAGCAACATTGTAAACTGTTTAAATTTTTGTTAATTTAATAGTAAATCAATAACATATTGATAAATAAAATACACATGTTTGCCAAATCGTAGCATATAAAATGTTTAAATTCGTTAAAATATATATGTTTACAAAAATACGATACTATGTTCCAATAGAAATATTTCAATGCGCAATCCACTTTTAATGAATTAAAGTAATATACGAAGGAAAAACGGCTCTGTTGCAAAATAAAAGATGTTATGCTACAAAAGTTGTTATGTAGCAAAAAAGCCAGTATTAGAAACAACTGTTAATTTTGCAAAACAGATGTAATTAAAGAAACATTTCACCCAATGATTCGCAATTATAAGCAGAAAGGAATATTAAAATGAAAAAATATTCATCTTCGTAAACGTAAGTTATGTTGCCCGATAAAATCATTTTGTAGGCAGTCGCGTAGTACGTACTCCAACTATTATGTTGCAAAAAGTATTTTCACACCGTCATTGACCTTTCTCATACAACAATTATTAGAAAAAAAGCTATTTAACTGAGTAAAATTAACACTGTTTCGCTAAGTATTGTGTTCTTTCCCCCATGTTTTATTCCCAAAACGATAAAACCGTTGTATAGCTTTAAATATATTTATTACTATAAAGGTGAGAAAATACATTTTAATCTCCCATCCGTAAGCACTTTTGTACCACATTGCATAATGAACGTCACCGGTTTTTTTATAAATAAAAACGTGTATTAGAAACAAAATAAATGTTTAATTTTGCAAAAATGGTTGCGATTAGAGGGTGTTTTCACTCCCGGTTCACAATTATAAACGAAAACCAATATTGTAAACAACAGTTGTTTTGAAGTTTTGAAAAAATGTAAATAAAGAATATTTCCACTCGCCGTTTCACAATTATATATAAAAACTAATATTTGAAACAAAAAATGTATAACTTTATAGAAAAGATGAAATTAAAAAACGTTTTCACTCAAAGATTCTTAATTACAAACAAAAGCGAATATGGGAAATAAAAACTGTTTAAAGTTGCAATAAAAATGTCATTAATTTTTTTCTCTCAGTCATTCATAATTATAAACAAACACGATTATTAGAAACTAAAACTGTTTAATTTTGCAAAAATTATGTAATTAAAGGATATTTTCACACAACGAATCACAATTATAAACAAAAAACGAATGTTTGAAATAAAAAAAACAAACAAATTGTAACTGTTCAAAAGAGCATTTTATTTAAATAACATTTTCAATGACTGTAAATTAATAATTCATTCAATTTACATTTTGGAATAGAAATTAAATGTTTTAAAGCATTCAACAAAATTCAAGCAAATAATTAGGAAAAATAATGCTGTCTCCCTCTAGACTTGTGTGCAATTTTTAATTTTCTCTACCGTCGTTCTACTGTCTGCAATAGGCCTAAACTATACTGTTATGTAAGGGAGAGATGTGTCTTGTATAAAATAATGTAATACTTGTTGAAATCAGTATCATTTATAAAAATAAAATAAATTTTAACTGGATCCATTCTACTGAAACAATAAAGGGATTCCAACCATAGACCCCATTCATACGCGATGGTTTGCTCACTGTGGTATTCTTCATTGCATTTTTTGTGCAATGATAACACCCTAGTATGGTTTTTAAACATTTTATTACTGTAAGGGTGGGATAAATACTTTTCCCTCGCACACCCACACTTGCTCACACCCACACTTGCTCACATCCACCCGCGCCATCGAAACAATCACTCGAAGAAACGGTCAGAATCCTCCCCTTAGGGTCCATCGAACGCCTTAGCGATGTTCTACAAAATACATAGTTTACACCCTATTTTTGGCCGACAATTATTCGCATAAAATTACACTATTCTTTGAAAATGTAATTTACTTACCGCGATTGCCGATAGTAAATTCTGACAGCTAGGGATAAAACATTGCTTCACCGGCTTCAAAATTTTCGCCACTATTGTTCCCCGCTCTAAAAAGTACATGATGGCCTCCCTCGCTACCTTTAAACTGTATTCTGTACTCCGAGCACCTACATTACCTGTTCTAGCCCCATTTCTTGGAATTTATTTAAAATAAAAGCTATGCCTTTCATTACTTTTCCTTGGCTCCGTGGGGTGTATTATTGGTGCACCCCACGTATTTGCAGTTTACGGTTGCGTATATCTTACCAGTTTCAATTCCTAAGCACTTAACCTTTTCAAAAATAGATTGGGTTTTGCGACACTTCGGATGCCACTTTATGTCACAATGTCAATAAGGTATAGATTTAAGTTCTAAAGTTTCATGCATTCGTTTCGTAAAATGTTACTAAAATAGGATAAAAACGGAAAAATTCATCCAATACTTCGATGTGATAGACCCGTCTCTAAATGGAATTGTATGTAGACTCCAAAATATTTGAGCAAAAACATAGACATATATCGAACTTATGCACTTCAAAGGGTAATGTTTCCGTATTTTGTTCCACTTCACAAAGAGATAATATTTTAGCGATACCTGTTATCCCAATTTATCCAATGTAAAGGCGTTACAGTTCTAAGTTCTAATCTTTTCTTACGCCTATTTCTATAAAATGTTAATAAAGTAGAATAAAGCCTAATTTTCATCTAATATTGTATTATGATAGATCCCATCTATAATTGGGGTTGTACATAAGCTCCTAAATAATTGAACACCCTTTATTATAGATATCGAATTTATGTACTTCAAGGCTTATCATCTTTTTTAATTTTTTCGTAATAATCAACCATTGTGTGAAATATTCTTTAATGACAATTATTTGGTACATTTTAATAGTTTTTTATTTCTACTAATCGTTTTTGTTTATAATTATGAATCGTTGGAGTAAACATTTCTTTAACTACATTTGTATCAAACCGTTAAACAGTTTTTTATTTCCAATATTCGTTTATTATTTGTAATTGTGAATCTTTGAGTGAAAAAGTTCTTTAATTATACCTTTTCTGCAAATTTATATAGTTTTTAGTTTCAAATATTAGTTTTTTATTTATAATTCTCAAACGGCGGTTGGAAATATAATTTGTTAACATCTTTTTTGAAAAATTAAAAAATCTCTGTTTCCAATATTGATTTTTGTTTGTACTTGTGAACCGAAATTGAAAACTCTCTTCAATCACATACTTTTTGCAAAATTCACCGTTTATTTTGTTTGTAATATTTGTTTTATTTATAAAAAGCCGACTAAGCTCATTATGTTATGTGGTATAAAAGTGCTTATGGGTGGCAGGTTAAAATGTATTTTCCCACCCTTACAGTAATAAAATTAATTAATGCCTTACTACGGTGTTATGGTATTGGGCATAAAACACGTGGGAAAGAATACAGTTAGCGAACCAGTGTTATTTTTACCCAGTTAAATAGTTTTGTTTTTAAAAGTTGTTGTATGATAAAGGTGAACGACCCTGTGAAAATACTTCTTGCCACATAATAGTTGCAGTATGTGCAACACGACGTCCTACAAAACGATTTTATTGGGCATCAAAACTTATTTTCAAAAAGATAAATAGTTTTAATTTTTAATATTCGTTTCTCTTTATAAATGTGAATTGTTCAGTGAAACATTTCTTTAATTACATTTGTTTTGCAAAGTTAAACAGTTTATTTCTAATATTCGCTTTTTTGCAACATGACAACTTTTTGTAGCAGAACATCTTTTATTTTGCAACATGGAATTTTTGGTATAATTAAACAGTTTTTCCTTCCTATATTACTTTTAGTTCATTTAAAGTTGATTACGTGGTGAAAACTTTTAATTCCAACATAGCATCTTATTTTGGTAAACACATATATTTAACAGAGTTAAATATTGTATAGGCTACGTTTTAGCAAACAGGTGTATTTTATTTATCTATATGTTATTGATTTGCTATTAAATTAACAAAATTTTAAACAGTTTACAATGTTTCTTGCAGCGTAACAGCTCTTTTAAATATATATTACTATTTTTATATTACAATATTAGTTATTTTAAATACCCTTAGGAGAATTGCTTTACTCCTTTTTGTGTAATTTATCTTTCTAATTATGTGTATATGTTAAGTAATTAAATAATATGCAAACGGAAGATTCAAATGAATAAAGGTTATAAGAAATAACACAAATTGTCACATAATAATTCATTGTGACACTATCTATAGATGAATTTACGTAGATCATTAAATTATTAAACAAAATTTTCAGACTGTTGTCGAACTGCTGTACATTGGTGGGTGAAATACTTTCGTATCGATGAGATGGGGCAGATGATAAAGAAGAATAAAAACAAATTAATTGTCAAATACCACATAAAAGAATACCAATACAAATTATACATTTTTATATTTTTGTAATGGAATAAAATAATAATAATAATAATAATAATAATAATAATAATAATAATAAGTGAAAATATAGCACAAAAGACAGAATAATTTTATTGCCTATTACAATTACGGAGCGGTCTAGTGATTCATATTCCTACTGCGCATGCTCCTTAACCTCGCCCACCGGTCCTAGGCCTCAGGCCGTTAATGGAGTGAATGGGGGCACTGTAAAACCCATTAGCAGGTGAAGAGAAAAACCTTTTATAGCACTTAGCCCTTACATATTAAAGTTAAAAGTAATTGCTTTTCAAGTGTTCAGACAATGCCACCCTTACATTACACCATCGCGCCAGACATCTTGGACAGGTGTGAACTTGTCTGGTCTATGCCCTCGAGGCTCACACCTGTGCTATTATTTACACCAGCCACGTGACTTTCCCCCCTATTGTTTATTGAATACGCACATTCATTTTACTTAGTTGACTACAGGAAGCCATGGTTGAAGCAGCTCTGTGTCAGGTCATTTGTGGTGTATAATATTATTTGTAAATTTATTTTATATTTTAGCCAAATTTTTTATCGTAACAACTTATTTTTGCATAGTTAAAACACAATTCCTACCACCATCTACCCAAACATGTTGTTTATAAGCAAATTAACACACATTTACATTATTTAGCTTCTTTGTTGCTGCAATTGTCATGTTAATTGTTGTAAGTGAGAATTATTTCTACATTAGTTTATTCCATCGTTAATATATTTTACAGTCACACAAAATGGCTACCTCCTCACATTTTTAGTTCTCACTAGAATTCCACCATTTTGTTTAATTATATATAATCAATAAAAAAGCTCTTGCTACTTAATCCTTCCTAGTAATGACCTTGAATGTATACCAGTGAATATATGCTTACTCCTGAAAGTATGCTTGCCACTGAATGCATATTTTGCCCTGAAAGTTTTCTTGCCTTTGAAAGTAAGCTTGCCCCCCGAATTTTAATTATTTTTATATAATCAATTCCTATCCTTTGTTTGCATGCCCTTGAATGTCACAAAGAGAATTAAATGTGCGAGGTTGGGTACAAATATCGGTAAGGAAGCTACTTACTGAAATGTGCATCATTTTGTAATTAGTAATTTGCGTAATTATATGTATAATAAATATAATATTGGCCTCTTCTTTTCTGATCTTGGTCGCGGGTTACCTACCAAACACCGAAGATCGAAAAGGAAGCAAATTCCCATATTTTGTAAACAATATTTTTGTATTCAATAAAATGTTATATTCCGAATTAACTTATCTTTGTCGCGGGATTGCATACCCATTCCGGTAAGTAAGGAAGCGTCCCTCCAATGTCGTTATGCAAGCTACCAGCATGTCAAAGTCGGTAATGCATCAACCTGCAATAAAAATACCCGGAGACGGGACATAGACTACTAAGCCTAGTTGCTGACATGTTCTAATCAAAGTATTATATTGCAAATCTTACTACCATTTCCTTTTGTTTTCTGGTAGCACGCAAGAAAGAACCGAATAATAGAGACCGTTATATATTAGAATAATGTTAAATAATTATTTTGAACGGATCAAACAATAAGTAACTACTCTATCTGTATACATAGTGAGTATGATTAGTTTCACATAAAATTATTATATTGTTTTCATTGTCATTGATGATAATAAAAATTGTATTTAAAGATGCAGTTAATGGAAAAAATTATATTGCAAATATACATAGGGTTTATGTAAATAGCAGATGTAAATATTTTTCTCAAAAATTTCGTATTTTGGAGTTTTTAACATTATACATAAATAAGTTTAAATACAATGTTATAAGTCCTGTTGTGTAATTCAACTACATCTCAATTCTTTTACAAGACATGTGAATACTTGACGCATTTAATTTCTCCGTTGGAAATGCCCTCTTCATTTTCTTCGCCTATCATCAGGTGTTAGACCGCATGTGGTGCCTCAGTAGTTAAACGGGTTTTAAACACTAATAAAAAAATTTCAAGTATCAGTTTGTTAGTATGCAATTATATTAGACATTGCCGTAGCACTAAGGTAATTAGTGTAACCTTTATGCAAATTCTCTCAATTGTAGGCAGGCACGGATATGAAATTAGAACTATTTAGGGTAATGGTGCACTTCATTACGATTCAGCCCTTGTGTAGACTATATCGTGATGTACAATGAAAGGCAATTTGTTTTTCCACATTTTCCCTAAAACTTCGATCTTAAACTTCCTTTGGAAATTGACACGGAAGGCCGATGTTACAGGAGGTGAGACCGTCCTGTCTGACTTGGTTTTTTCCAGACTTTCCCCAGCCCTTATCAATGGCAAATGCCGAGTTGGTACCCTTAGAGGTGATATACTTTCGAAATATGTACTCGTAAGTGATTCATTATGCCATTTAGATCCTTCCCCCAGAATCTCCGTTGCTATAGATGATGTGTTCGTGCTATTAGTACTAGTGCAGTGCGTGACAAATTTTACTTTTAGCAGTTGTGCAAATAAAGACTGCTTTTATTTTCTGTAAATGGTGTGTTAAATAGCCTGTGGTGTGAAAACTGTGGCAAACAGCATCATGGCGCTAACGACTTTCGTTCTTTTTTGTTTTATCGTACATTCTTTCACTTTCTTTTTCTTTAGTATTGCTTCATTGTGACGACAGAACTGGTTCCGATCTCTACTGGTATTCTCTACCAGGAATTTGGGATAGTTGCCGAACCAGGTTTTACTTCGTTTGCTCTATTAGGAAATTCGAATAGTTGCTAACAAATAACACATAGTGCTCAACATTACTTTTGCAATGTGCAACCTAACAATCTGATTGCATTTTATTTTTGTAGTAGCTATTTAGATATATTTATGTACTATTTTCAGGAAAGGAAAGTTGTTAGCCACCTACATCATGACCCAATCTACAACCAATTGAAAAAGGAAGGGAAATGGTTCACACCTACTTTAGTCAAGTGGATTGGGTGGTGTTTTTTCTGAGAACTTCCTTCAGCCATAAAACAGAGCGTCAGGTATCTTAAGGATTTCGTGTTAGTTTCAGTGATCATTAATTAATAAAATTTAGTCCCTTCATGATCTCATAGATGTTGACATTGTGCACGGACGTAAAACATTCAAAACACATGATTAACAGTTTCAAAAAGTATATTGAACTTGCTTTTATAAACGGGTTTGTCAAATTTAACAAGATCGTGAATCTTTAATATCTCTAGCTTCACCTTTCACCTATTTGATACGTGTTGTTATTTGGTGAAATTATGCAGAATACTTCCTGCTGAGCGCTAGAATCTCTTCTCCAGCATTCCTCTTAGCAGAATAAACAGTGTTTAGCTATTCGCAGAAAATACATAACTGATAACTGATCCAACCGCTAAATCTGAAGTGAATGGGGGGGGGGATCAAAACAACACTTTTGGACTAAGAAATCAATTGTGGCGTATTTATGACTCTTCTTGCCTTTCTCATTTCTTGGGACTATACAATGGATATGATAAAGTAATAGGTAGACCTTTTGTCCCCCGTTCTATTCTTTTATTCTCTTTTTGTGGATTTTGGCAAGTTATCAGTAGAACACCTCTTTTCTTCCAGGGAGTTTACTTCTCGGTGGGACTCGTGGTGGTGGTGGTGGTGGTGGTGGTGGTGACGCGGTCGGCCACACAAACAAATTTACCGAGTGCAAGCCATTTTCTTCTTGATTCAGCTCGAAGCTTCCCTCTGACCCCAGTATCTTCTCTCACTTTTCCAAATCTTTCTTGCAGATTCCTGCGAGAACACAAGCCAACAACTCGACCGTGAAAAATGCTGAATATAATTTCTGAATGCCAAGAAGGTTCTCTTTAACCCTAACCATCTGGTAACTCAAGTACTCCGAGAAAATCTGAACCAGCGTTGCTTGCTCGTGAATTGCTTTCCGTTATTAGTAAATGGCTACTTAGGTAATTGTAATGGAAAGCACAAATGAAAGTTGTTTAAATGATTACATTTTCCATACAGGCGCGAGCGCGCACTCACTCACACACAGACACACACACACGTACAAATATCATGATAATGCAGCTGTCTCCTTGTCTCACTGAGGTATTTACACATGAGTATTAATGTCGAATTGCAACATCTTGTAAAATACCACTTTGTTGCAATTCGACATTAATGCAAATATCTATACCTTAGCGAGACAAGGACACGGCCGCATTATCATGATCTTGTACGTGTGTGCGTTCCCGAGCATGGGCATTGGGCCAGCTCTGGCAATCCACCAATTTGAGATTGATTGAGTAAGGAGGTTGCGAACTTCAAAAGACCAATGAGGGGGGGCTCCGGCCTGCTGAAAGAGACCAGTCAGTTTCCTGTATCTGGGGGTGGCATGGTGATAAACATGTGTAAGCAAACATTTCTAATAATGTATTTTTAAGACAGAATAAAGTGTCATTATGCATATGTCCGCACAACACAGTGATGTTGATGCCTCCTATCTCCAGATTCTTATAGTGTTTGTTGACTATTCCGCTAATGTAGTTTCGTGACGGAAAAAAAAGCACCCTGGTAATATCATTATCCTCATCAATGTTAACAAATTCTTCAGCCTTTAGACGATCATCTAGATTTGTTTCTTAGAAAATTTAGTTTTATGCGAAGCGTTTTTGAACTGCGCTTGTTGGCATGTGAGTTTTGTGGGGCTTGTCTAATAGATTTCTAAGCTCACCTAGTGAAAACGGATTGAACCGTCTTAGTACTCTCATCGTCAACTGATGCCTGCCACTGCTTATAACTTTCTGAACTGAGCCCATGGCAATTTTTTTCATTCATTATTTAATTAGCTTTACATCATTTGTTTTTCCTTGACCGGTATTAAACATTCGTTGCGTAGCATCGGGAATTTTGTTTCTGCAAGCCACACAGTGAATTTCGTCTTTTCCTGAACGGAGCCGCTTTGATAGAAATTCAGCAGCAGTGCTCATGTTAGGAATAGCAATGCACCGAACACGCAATTACAGATATTTTATGAGTGAATAAGTTTATGCAGCAAACGTTCTTTAGTAGATTTTGTCATTAATATACAGGATTATTCAAAATGATGCTACAAATTTACACCTCATATTATTTTGGAAGTATACATAACATGTGTTTATGAAATGAATAGTAGTGATAAATTTTCAGTTGTCTCCTTCTGCACAGTCAGATGATAGCTCAAGCATTATTTTTAGTCATGATGTGCATTTCACGTGTCAGTGTACAGTGGCGTTGCAACCTGTGGAAAAGTCATTCTATATGCTCGTTATCACAAAACACAGTCAACTACAATAGTGCAAAAGTAATTCCGAACACAATATCACAAGACGCCACCAAATCGCTTATTCCTTATTAAGTGATACAAGCAGTTTGTAGATAGTGGGTGCATTTCTCTACGGGAAGGTTAATCGACAAAATCTGTGTATTGGGGGGGTTCTGAGAAACCATATGTTATGATTGATCATGCATGTAATAACCCGAAGGTAAATGTTTTCTGCGCAGTGACTGCTCAAATAGAGGTTTTTTTTGTTTTTGTTTTTGTTTTTTGTTTTGTTTTTTTAAGGAAGGAAGCGTTCCAGGCTTACGTTTAGGATATCTCCCTGGCATTTGCCATTTATGAAGACTGAGGAAAACCTAAAAAAAAAAAAAAAAACTCAGTCAGGGAGGATTCGAACCCAGATCACCTGCTCACGAGCCCACGCCTTAAAAACCTCGGCGATCTGTGGCGGTAGGTAC
Source organism: Metallyticus violacea (assembly GCA_030762175.1). Classification (NCBI taxonomy): domain Eukaryota; kingdom Metazoa; phylum Arthropoda; class Insecta; order Mantodea; family Metallyticidae; genus Metallyticus; species Metallyticus violacea. The sequence goes on along the minus strand of CM060846.1, from coordinate 182,827,277 downwards.
TACTTACGTTGATATGCTAGAAGAATGGTTGCTGCCATGGATGACACAACATTGGAATGAGTTCATTTTGCATCAGGATGGCGCCACACCACATTTCCATTTGGAGATAATGCGGGTGTCTAAACGAAAGTCTCAGGCGTCGACAGAAGCGGACTCATCACCGGTGATTGGTCCCCAAGATCTCCATTTCTTACCGCACTGGATTTCTTCTTGTGCGGTTATGTGAAAGACACTTTATATGGCTCCAATGTCAGGGTTACTACAAAAATTGAGACAATGCATACTCAATGCATTCTTGCAAATTTATGTGAACATGTTACAAAAGTGTGGCATGAGATAGAGGGCACACATAGAACGTTGACTGTTACTCTTTCATTTGCAAAAAATTGTAGTGTAATAGCTCATATGTTAAGCAGAAATAAATTATTGAAATTGCCCACATCATTTTGAATAATCCTGTATTATAGCCAGTACCAGCAGAGTGACTTTATGCAAACTGTATATTTTAGGCAGCCAGGGATATATAAATTAGTATAATTTAAGGTCGAATGATTATAGTAGGAATGATGTAATTTGAAATCTACACCAGTGTAAAGCATTTAAAGTTCAACTATAACAGTATAATTCTAATTTTCTTTTAGTCATTTTGTCTAGAACTTTTATTGGGCACATCTTAAAGCACTGATACTTTACCTGTAATAATGAACAAGCATCAGTGGTTAGTCAGCCATGTTTACAAATTCAGGATTTCGACGATTTACAAATTGACAGATAAGGCACTTAAAATTTTGCATTTAAGAACTAAAATAATGAAACAATTACCTATAATATATGAAAATACACTAAACTTAATCCAAATTTGAGCAATTATTTGACCATAAAACACATTTTATATGAACAGCTTTAGAATATTATAAATAAATTACTTCTAAGTTTTGTGTATAGGACTACCAGAATTCAACACTTTTTCTTTCACATGCGAATTATTTCAGTATTTAATTATAATGATTAAGTCTACAAAAATGCACTCTTCTTATATATATATATATACGAGTATAATTTACAATTTATAAGAAAATATTTAGATTACCATGAATAAGATTCAACTAGAGTTTGAATACAGCATTTAAGTCTCTTTTTTAAACTTATTGTTTATTTTTCAGTACTGAGTAACAATATACAGTAATTTGCATAAGTGACTTAACAAAAGTAAATGATTGACGATTATCTGCCAGCATAGGTTTATACAATAAGACGCTTCTGTCTGCTTCCATAGAAGAAACTGGAGCATATAATATACGTAAATATATTTATTTATTTGTTTATCTCCAATTCTAAAACTTCCTCTATTTCCTCAAGAGAAGTGTTTCCACAAGGAGAATGTCAAACAAATGTTTAAACCTTACATTTTTTCTTGTACATGAATTATATATATATATATATATATATATATATATATATATATATTACTCTTTTATTATGTCTTCGGTTTTGCCGTAAACACTATTCAAACTCTTAACTATTTGCTTCATCAATTCACTAATGTCAACTAACTACGTGAGGTTTTTCATACCAACTTACTGCAGCTTGATGGAAACCAAAATTTGGCCTAATATAACATAATAACTTTACTTTTATTTATTTATTTTTTATTTTTATTTTATTTTATTTTATTTATTTATTTATTTATTTATTTTTTTGCTGGCATTAATTCGTTTCTTGCCACCTTTGATAGACGTAGATTCACTGCCATGATAAATGTTTTCTCTATTTTGAAGTATTTATTGTAGTACGCACCTCTAGGCTCATCTCGTGAGTAAAGGAGCAGGTGGCAACGAGACATCAAAGGCCATGGACATGAACGAAGCTACATAGAACAGACGTTTCCAATCATCTGGTCTACCTCCTTGAACCGACTTTTATCTCCTCGGCGACTCGGTGGCAGGCCTGTGCAAAGCACGTTTTTGTGTACCAACTTACTACCGAACGTTCGTAGGGGTTATAACTTTTCAGCGTCCGCCAAATCATTCTGCGCATCATTTGAGCGGATTAAATAAATAGAATTATGAAAAAGTTTACAGAATTTCGAGTAGTTAACTTTCTGGATCTGCTCAATTTAAAAGGTTAATTCTCCCGGATTCTAGTTTATTCAACGTGTCTGCAAATATATTTGCTAAATAACGTCAATGGCCTCATTTATTGGCATTCATATGCTTTCCCCTACACTTTCCCTTCTTATTTCCTGAACTTTCTTCTCGTAGTAAAGTTCAAAAAATTTCCCCCTTATAGTAGAAGAATGGGGTACACACTTGATTTTTTTTTAAAAAAACTGTCTCACAGTTTACCATTACTGGCCTTATTTAAAAGGGTATCGGCATAAATGCAGATTTCACAAATATCTCCAAAGAACTGTGAATACTTTTGTAGAAAAGTGTCCCAAGTCGGCTCTCTTCTCATCCTGTAGACGTTGAACCCAGCATTTGTTTTTCTCTATTCACATGCTGCGTAACAGCGAAGTTAATCCCTACATCTTCTCTCACATTACAGTTTTTACAGTATATATTTATTTTCGTCAGTGTTAAATCTTGTCATCATACTGAAAAATAAAGGTTTTTCATTTGTATGCAGTTTTTTCTTTAATTTTTAATGCATACTGAAATCACCTATTGAAAATATAAGTACCACTATTTAAGTTCGCACTTTAAATGAATTCGGAGAATTCTCCGTTAACATACGCGGTCAGTTAAAAAATCATTCCTGTTAATGCCTCAATGAGTGATAATTAGGGAGCTTTGATATCAGAGCAAAGAAAGCCAATAGCCGCAAGCGGGCTAATCGATCACAAGCACGTACGTAACAATAGTAACAAATAGGTTGTAACGGTTATGTTTATCAACACAGCTCAATAAAAGTTAGGAATACTTGAGGAAACTTCGGGCAGGCAAACAAATTGAAATCTTTGTGAAAGCGATATAATATTAAAATGAAAAAATGAAAACAATTAAATAACAGTTTATGCATTCATTACAAAAAATGCTCGAAACTTCAAAAATGGGAGAGAGGGAACCTAACAAATTCATGCTAAATGATTCAGTTTTTCATTAAACATGTGCATATCCAACTAAGGAATGTCAATAAAAATGATTTAAAATCATGAAAATTTATCTTATAATTACATACAAAAGCTACTCCTATTAACTTATTAGTGATATTTTGAATTAAGAGATAAATAATAAAAGATGGCTACGGACATAATTTCGGATTGAACTATGTTGTCTTCCTGAGTTGATTACGTAAGAAAGCAGATTATTTGAAGCTTTTCTGTGGATTATATATTTATTTATTGAATTTAAATCCTAAAATTATTTGTATAGTTTCATCTTAGAAGTTTCCGGTTTTTAGTTGGAAAGGAAGAATCAGACTTGAAAAATTTGGGTCGCGTCAGGGATTTGAACCACAAATCTTCGACTTTCCGTGCCTAAACTCTAATCAACTGAGGTACCGCGTCCTCCCCCAAGCACGGAACCACCAACCTTTCTTTTGATTCTATTTCGTTTTTTGTTTGAATTTCTTTTAACTTCACCTTAACTAAAGCGTGTTCCTTAGTAGATGGACCGTGAAATAGTTTGAATCTCCCTACCGGCTCCAGTAAATCTCAAGTCTCCGTTGGTGTAGAACGGTGCACAGTATAACCTTGAAACATATACTGCATTGTTCTAATTATGTATGTAAAACATTGCGATAAACGTGAAATAGTTACTGGCTTATTTAGTCACTGAGAGGAGGCACAGGTTCGACCATTCTCTACTATGGTTACCTATGTACATTTTCTTGGTGAGCATCCAGCATCTTTAAGCGAATATCTACAGCCACACCCTAACCACCCCACATATTTAAACAGTAATCACATAAGTACTTCTGTAAGTTTTTTAAATTATGGATTCTTAAAATAAATGACGCCAGGTAAAATTTTGTGACTTTTACTAAGGTGTACTTGTTAATATATACACATGATATGCATTTGATTTTAAAGTGGTTCGGGATGAGCAGAGGTCTTAGAACGATAATTAGAACCAACGTCCACAGTTCTCCGACTCTTATGCTACGAATATCTGGCATTCACATTTCAGATTTCCTTTATTAGGGTCAGCATCTCTACTTCTCTACTTCTCTACTTCTACTGGAGTCAAATATATGGATAAGATGCAACCAGATACTTAGAACAATAATTCCATTTGTATACAATATCCAGCAACCTCACACATACTTATTATGATGATGATAATAATAATAATAATAATAATAATAATAATAATAATCATCATCATCATCATAATCATAAAACTATCTGTTGGTAACTGGGAATGTGAAACCGGTAGTAATTCATTTTTTGCCAAACAGATTGACATATTTACGTAATTGTCCTTCTACACAATTAATTGAAAATGTTTAATGGTAGGGATCTTTAGAGGTTGATGATAAAGAATTTTCCAAAACTTTGGGTTCCGATTCTAAAGAAAATCACCGAAAAAGATAACCTGATCAGGCTGGACGATACTAATAGTTGATCCCGAGACCTCCCAAATGCGAGCCTCATATGTTACTTAAGCCAACTTGTGGAGTTGATTATTATTATTATTATTATTATTATTATTATTTTTATTATTATCATCATCATTTTAATTTCAGCGACTGTTGAATTAGGGATCTATGTTATGTTAACTTCAGCAAAGTGTAATAGCATTTCTATGTGGCTGCAAAAGAACTGGAAATTTAAAGTTAAATTAGAGGAATTAAAATTCTCTTATAGAAGAAAAGGGGAACTATGTGCAGAGATGTTTTTTTTGATTCGTTCTCAGGTCATCAGCGTCCCCTTTAATTCCGGGCGTGAAACGGCCGACAAATTTTGCTCAGAGGCCTCTTCATTCAGGCTTGAGGTTCTTTTTTGTGCCGTAAATGTACGACAAGGGACTCACGGCTTTACTTCCCTTCCGAAAGAAGCCATACTTAGGATTTTTACGCCCGAAAAAATCCATCGATCCTGGCTAGATTCGAACCCGCAACCTTGGGTTTAGAAGGCAAGTATGGTTACCACTACACCACCAGGACCGACTATGTGCATAGAGGAAATAGCAATGTGTGTATATGCATACATATAAAATACAACAAAGTGTGTTACATTTTAAAAAACTGAGTCTGTAATGCGAGTCTAAGGTGGTTTTTATATTAGAAATTAGCATGCTTACTCGTTGAATACAGTTCCCAGTCCTGTTGTACCATATCTAGTTGTTCTCATGAAAAAGGAACGGAAACTAGAGGAGTTGAGTTAGGGAGTTCGTAATACGAGAAGGAAGTGAATGGAAGTTATTCTACATAAGTAACTTAAATAAAATACAATAATGAACATAAAATTGGGCGCTGTGCACAAAAGATAAATAAAGTATTGCTCTCTTTGTCATTTGGGTGTAAATTATTTATAACATCAGCTATAGAAATTATTTTTTCAAATGTTAATACCGAGCACATGTACAGAAATTAAAATTATTTGATATAAAATTAAGGTTTCGTTAATGCATATACATTGTTGTATTGCTAGTAGTAAGGTGAACAGAATATAAGTTTTCGGGTACATTTAACTTAATCCTTAATACAGAGAACGTAGTATAAAAAATATATCTCGTGTCATTACCAGGCAACGAAAGTGTAGTCAGTTAAATGAATCAAATAGCCTAAGGCAATTGCAAGGCAGAGAAGTTCTAGGAGCCGCGCTTCCAATTTTCTTGTTCAGATTTACACGTTATTTGGTGATTCTCCTGTTGTGTCAGATATAGTTAACACTTCTTACGTTTTATACAGAGGAAACATTGGAGTCAAAAGCATATGCAAGCTCTTACCCTGGTCTTGCGACATATAAATATTTTCCATAACTCTGAGAACCAACGGAAAAAGCAAATAAGACAAAAATTGTTATGCACAATACTGCAATAAAAGAGGCTAAATGTTTAAGTATGTAGATTGTAATATCTCTTTTCATAAAGTTTTAGATATAAATAATAAAGTTAATAAAATCATCTGGATGTGTATAACAATAAAAAGAACTTTAAATGAGAAAATGACTAAAGAAACACAATAAATTCTACAAAGTTTTAGCAGTACCCATTTTATCTTATGTTTTCTGGATAATAATAAAATGTGGCATAAGAATACCGTAGCAGCCAAAATGAGATTTCTTCGTTCAGTAAAGTAAAGAGAGGATAGAATTCCAAATGGAGTAATAAGACAGAATATCTTATACATACTTGTAAACAAAATTAGAAAGATCATGTAAATAGATGGGCAAAGCCGATATCCCAAACAGCTACTTTCTTGTCAATCCATAGGTAAAAGAGAGGTTGAAAAATCCAGAAAAAGGCGAAATTGAAGGCTGAATAGGTTTTAAAACCTAGACCGTGATTGTAGCTGATGCTGGCTTTTAGAAGAACATAATATGCAACAGTGAACGTGAGGCAGTAGTGATTGATGTATCCAATGCTAAACGCTGTGAAAGCACTAGCATTAAAGAACAAACATAAATCTTGAGCCCGCCACTGCTTTGCAGGCCAAGGCTGTTCTTGGACCATAAAGCGAACATCCTGCGTATGACCGGCCAGGAGGATGCGGGCCTACACTGTCACCATCAAGGGCTATAAATAGACCTAAGAGTACAATCTATCATTTGAATTTCTGTGTGGCACTGAAGACTCGGTACTAGCTCAGTCTGAACATTGGGCCGTGACGCATGTACACAACTCTTAACTCAGGTTAATGCAGTAGAACGGCGAATGAACGAATTAAACTTCCAGTATCAATGACGATAAGGATATTTGTATTACTGATTGTTTATTTGTACTTTCAATAAGCTAAAGAACATGTGAACCTCAAGAAACTGAATACCCCCTCTCCAGGAATTCGTTCAATACAATGCATTCCTTGCACTCTCTACGGCTTCTTTACTTTCCTCATTATAATTATTTCATTTTGCAATATGTCTCTCTCTTCATTGAATAGCTTATCTAATACAGTTTCTTTCCCATTTTGTATTAACATTTAACTTGCCCATTATAACATCCTAAACCTTGAGGCTTAGCAACTCTAGGCTCAAAAGTAGCTTACTGTAATGTCCTACTGGTATGAAGATATTAGTTTTTCCCTTTAGTTTAAACCTTTCTATGCAGAAACTTATGAATTTTCTTTGTGAGGCAGGGCATATTTCTCGTAAGTTACTCTCTAATGGACGAGGGAGCAATTTTAACTTAAAATGCTTATGCTCTAAAAACTTAACGATTATTTTATTTACATAAGTTTTTTTATTAAAAGTGCTGAAAAGCAAACAATCACGAAGAGGATATGCAGTTCATAGTAATACGTTTGAAGACTTTTTCCTGTAGGTACATTAAGAACATTTTGGAAATATTAATCCTACGGACTTTCCTAAAAACCTTTTCTCATGCTTTCGTTTAAATTAAGTATCATATATTATTTGAGAACTCTGGGTACTGTAATATGATTTAGTAGTTTAAACAATGTAGTAAGCAACAATTGCAGAAGTGTCAATTTTTCAGAATAAATTGTGAAACTTTTAATTAAGAAAGTTTTGTATGAGACAATATGTTAACCAGTTCCTGTGGGATGAAATCCGGTGTGCCCAACCAAACGTTTTACCTTTACAGATATTGACCATTTATCACATGAAAGTTTTATTAAGCAAAGGAAAGGTTTAGTTATGCATTTTGTTATTTTGTGCAATATTTCCTTTTAGAGGCCATGTCATTAAAAGTTTCCTATACACTGTATATATTACACTTAACGTAGGAAAGTTTACCACAGAGCGCCCTGTAGCGGTGTGTTGCGCCAACTCTCGCGGAAAGACCTCACGACTATACACTGTCTATGCACAATTTGAAGAAAAGCTGTGTAGGCCAATGTCCCTTCACTATGGTCTTAACTTTTCTTTTCCATGTTCATCATCAACTCAACCGTAAGGCTTGGAACTGGCATGCAGCAGTTCCCAGATTAAGATCCCTCAAGGCCAGCAAACCTGACCTTGGGTTTTTTCGTATTTTTCCCTGGTTGCTTAGGCGAAATCTCGGATGAGATTTTCCTGTCCACGAAACTTCCGCTCTCACATTTCATTCCGTTGGATCTGTTACAGGATCAAACGTGCAAGGCAAGTTGAGCTGGTGTGGTGTGACGGTAGCTTGCGCTTTGGAAAGATTTCTGCCTCGGAGTCAGGTATGGAAACTGCCCTTCTAAGGGGCTCGAACTTCTTTTAAGTTCAAGGGGGCTCCGCCTGCGTCGGGGTGTTCTATACGGAAACAATGTTAGAGACCGCGTCTACGCTTGGTGTGACCCTCAATTCAACCCTTCCTCCCAAAAGTGCCCTCACTGAGGGAGTAGGCACAAATGACCATCCATCGAGCAAGGCTGAAAACCGAAATATTCTCTTCCGACCCTAACGATTCATTTCAATCATCACATCCTCCGACATGGTAATTTGTTCTGAAAGGGATATATTTTTAACCGGAGAGCAGGCGTTCTCAATTTTGACACATACCTTTTTCATTTAAAGTTATTTTTCTTTGTTTTTGCTAATAGCAGCATTCTGGGCATAAATGTTAACTAATCTTATTGTTCTGTATAATTAACAATTGATGTGTTGATTCACAATTATGGTATATACGTTTTTTCTTCACATCACAGTAATATTATGTCGGTCCTGGTGGTGTAGTGGTAACCATACTTGCCTTGTAAATCCAAGATCGCGGGTTCAAACCTGACCAGAACCGATGAATTTATTCGAGCGTAAAAATCCTTAGTACACTAATATACAAAGGCACAGAGTTCCTGCGCAATAGAAACAGAAAACATATCATCATCTTTCTGGATTACCTAGGGACGTACATTATGAACACTGATTACTTCGACGTTCATAAGTACAACACTTTTTTGTCTTCTTTCCTTTCCACATTTCCCCATTCGCATTATCCTTTTTATAACTATTGTTATTCTATTTCAGGCAACAAAGAGCTGGTCTATTTTCAAATTAATGCCCACAACGACTCCTATCATCATCACCGGCAGCAAAAAACAGGAAAAAAAAAAACAAATAAAAAAAAACCAAAACCAAAACCGTAACCATGCGGCTCAACAACTTTCTCAGCAACACCCCCGAATCAATTTTCTAAAACTATACCAGGATGCTGACAACGCAAGATACCATATCCATGAAGACACCATTTACCAAACCACCTAATTTAATAAATATAAACTTCATGCTTGCATTTGTATAACACCATGTTTGTACAATTAATTGATATGTGTGTATGTGTGTGTGTGTGGTGTGGGTGTGTGGGTGTATGTATGTGTATTTACAGCAAGTATGTACTTGACAAAAAATAAAAATTAATGATTGTACTTCTAATGTACATTAATATTAGAAAATATATATACTTGACCAAAAACAGACAAATAAAATAAACCACATGTATATACTTGATCAAAAATAATAAACAATTGTTCTTGTATTTGTACATTGCCATGTTTGTGATTGTAATATATTTATTTGTAAATAAGTACAACATATATGTACTTGACAAAATAAAAATAAAGAACCTCGAGGCACAATTTATGCTTTTCTGGGCTTTATAAAAATAACACTGTTTACAGCGCTATCACTTTATCTCTTGTCCGGCTATCAAATATTTTTGCCTGCCCTCGTTTTGTTTGGCTCCTCAAGACATGAATTGTTCGCCACGTGGTACACACTAACACTAATGAATGTGGAATACATTTTTTTTGAACAATTAAACTTCACTAGTTTTATCTGTTCTTTTGAAAATATGTACGTACAATGGTTCTTTTTTTATACCTGTTACAGAACGAAAAGGTGGAGGTAAAGCAAAAGTGGGCTTCACGGCTGTTGGGAAAATTGCGAAAGGACATCACCCAGGAGTGTCGCGAAGACTTCGTGCTTTCCATCACGGGCAAAAAGCCAGCCATGTGTGTGCTCTCCAATCCCGATCAGAAGGGCAAGATGAGGCGCATCGACTGTCTTCGTCAGGCCGACAAGGTAGGCCTGCGAGCCTACGTGTTGTGCACACAGGCAAGCTCTCCGGACAGCCTAGAAGCCTATTTTTCTACCACTCATTAATTGTTATTATATGTGAAATTGACTTAATCACTGACTTCCAATGCTGCTACTTCAATCTGGTATTGGGTATTCTCTATAAGCTTTTGCCTATTTGACCTATAATTTTTTTCTATTATCGTAAAATTTATACATTTTATAATAATTTTCTTGTTATGTGTTTATTCATTTTTAATGTGTACTAACATAATCCTGATACGTATTTTCATATATTATTATTACTATTATTATTATTATTATTATTATTGTTGTTGTTGTTGTTGTTGTTAAGGATGTAGCTTAAGACTTGAATGTTCTGCTTGAGAATAAATTCGTTTAATTAGATTAATACCTTTTTAGAGTATCTAAACACTTTTTTATTTTACAATTAAGTATTTGCTTCTCTTGTTTCGATGGTTAGCTAAAAATTTGAGTGAGCCACCGTTTTCGGCACTTGAACAGCCATCACATAAACCGTGAAGAGAGTACAAAGCCAATATTTGGATAGTGCTGTTCATAAATTAATGCGTGGTAGATTCTTTTGTAAGCAAAGTAAAATTGTATTTGTATAAATCATCAGGAAGGCAATCCATGGTTCCTATGTTACAAACGTTCAGATAGAGAGCTGGAATCCTTGCTCCAGAAAAAGTATTTTCTATCGTTCAAAGGTATCTGTTGATAGCATATGATTAGGCATTAAAGGCAGATAAAAAGGCGCTTAAAATATGTAATACAGGCAGAGAAGGAAAAGAAATACTATTACTGGTTACTAAAATTCATTTAAACATATTGATTATTCAGCGTGCATAAATAATTATGCTTTTAAATTATTAGTTACCTGAAGTATTACTTCTATTTTTGTATAAAAATAGAAAATATTTAAATAATAATTATTCTTAATTTTTTTATAAATAGCAAGATTACTTATTAAGAAAAATGCGAAGATATGCAACACCTCTCTAAACATTGATTTTTTTCCGCAATAATTATATCAGCAATGTGCAGATTGAGAAAGGTTAGCGTAACAATTGATACCGCCAGAAATTCCAAGGCGATAGTGTAATTGCACCTAATTGAAAATTTTCATTGGTGACTAGCGGCATCTAAAATACTCTCAATATCGCACTATTGTTGCATTTCAGTGTTTATAATGGGACCCTTGTCGCGCTGTAACTTGTGCAATGCAATGAGGCAACTGAGATCGGCGCCGACGCAAGTGCAGCGACTTATTTACCCGACTTAACATTGTTGATTTGGTATATTTATGGACGCTCTTTAACATCTCATGTCATCAGTGTGCCATTTAATTCACAGCGTGAAACCGCCGATAAATTTTGCTCAGAGGCCACTTCTTTCAGATTTGCGATTCCTTTTCGTATCGTAAATGTACGACACGGGACCCACAGTTTTACTTCCCTTCCGAAGGAAGCCATACTTAAGTATTATCCGGACTAACATTTTTTGAAGGTCTTCCTGGAAGGATGTGAACATTTTATTAGCCATAGAGCAAATTTTTTGTAAAATTAATTCTGTGGCAAAAAAAAAAAATATATATTTTACAGCATTTACTTTAGAAGAAGCAATTGCTTTTTAATATCGCGAATAAAACACCAGGTATAATAACAGAGACTGCCATAGGTGGCCGAGGTCGTTAAGGCGCCGACTCGTGAGCGGAAGGTATGGAGTTCGAATCCCACCAGGACCGTCCTCCCTGACAGGTTTTTTCCAGGTTTTCTTCAGTCCTCATAAATGCCAAATGCCGAGGAGGTACCCTAAACTTAGGCCTGGAACTTTCCTTCCTTGAAGAAATCCTTTCCTAATATATCATTTCATCTCATGTATCATCAGTGTCCACTGCCTGTGGTGCCTCAGTGGTGAAAACGGGCGCTAAACACTTAAAAAACAAACAAACAAACAAACAAAACAAAAAAAGAAACTTTGCCAAAATAAAAAAAATTCTAAACAGTACAAATAGGTAAAATAATATAAATCAGGCCGAAAAATGCAAAGAACAAAAAAATAAAACTTTCCACGATATTTGGTGGTTCACGAATATCTTTTTTGTGCACTTGTGATTTTTTTTGACTGACGATCACCAATAAAAAGTTAATTTTGCTATAAATCCGGGCTCTGTACATGATCCATCTGTTGAAGTTGCTTTTTATACTAGAAGGGCAAAATTGAAGTCTGTTTCTTACAGCAACGATATAAGAAATGTTCATCGTGCTAATATTACATATACCACATATCCCACTTCAGTGCTTTATTTTCCAATTTTTTCCCATGCATCTTTAAGTGTAGTGTATTGTGTAAGTGTAATGCAATTTAATGATAATGTGCCACAACTGCGCACTAAAGAAATGAAAATTAGTGAAGAAAGTGTTGCTGAATTCACCGACTAGCAGTAACGTCTGCATTTTCAGCTCTATTACACTTGATAGCTGGACTGCGTGGAAATAATAATTATAAAGTATAAAGTTTGTGTTGTTTGAGATTTTATGAACTTAGTTGTTCAGACTTCCAAAAACGATTGTCCATTGTACAGCACTAAGTGTGGTGCACATAGCTGGTGTTAATGCTAAGTTATTTCATTTTGTCTTCCACTATTTGCAGTAAAGAGGAAGCATCTGTTGCTCATCAAATAACAACAACAACAACAACAACAACAACAACAATAATAATAATAATAATAATAATAATAATAATAATAATAATAATAATAATAATAATAATAATAATGCTAGATTCATTTCTGTTAGCAAGTTTTATCTGCCTGTTTTCTAAAACCAATAAAAAAAAGCTATGTAAATGCAAAATTTAAATGACGCATTTGAATTGGTGCTCGTATGAGCACAATTTCCTCTTTTGTAGGATATTATCATTTGGGATTATTTGTATATAATCTTTCTCATAAATAGTTTATGCATTTAAGGCAGTTGATAAACTTTAAATATGTACTTTCCAATTTCTCGCTTTTTATTCATTTTGCTCTTGCTTTTAACCAAACTGAAATGTAAAGGATATGGTAAAAATGAAAAAGGAAATCTCAAGCAGTATATAAAAACAAAAGAACTGGAACATTCTGCGTTAAAAGGTAAAATATGCAGATAAATACCATACAGAAAAACACAGTATTTCCACCCTCAATGTTCTATCTCAGATAGAAAGGTGCATAACCTTTTACGCCTCCTATGAATTTTAATGTAATAGTTCACTTAATACAATTATAGGCTTACAGCTAATGTTCGCGATATTCATTAGAATTCAAAACACACAAAACCACATTTCATTATTGGTGATATTCATAATTCGACTGTAGATTGCAATGCCATGCGCCGCTCCCCAGCTACAGCATTGTCGAGTGTCATAGTTTTTCAGCTTTTAGTAAGCACGAATTTTAAATTTATTAGCTCTAATAATTAAAAGGCTCAAAAACTTGTTTCGTAATTTTTCTTGTATTAACAGGAGAAAACGTATAATTTAATGCAAATTCTTTTCCCCACTGAATAGTCTTCTATGATTTGATAGTTTCAAATTGAGTATGTTTGTTTCAATTATTTGGATCATTGCTAAATTGGAAAAGTTCACTGCCAGAATATATTTAATGTGATATTAATATAAATAAATGACACAACTAATAAATTATTTCATTAACTTAGTAAATCACGTTATTCGTTTTTCCTAAAGCATTAAGACTTTCATACCAATTAACACTGATAACTTCAGCACACTAATTAAAATTAATAATTGACAATGCGCTTGAGCTCAGAGTCTTTCTGAAATTAAAGGTGTCTGAAATTCAAGTTTATGGAGTAAGGAAAGATCCAGTTTGCGAGGAAATATGACCCAATATTTGGAGTCTACCGTCGCCTAATTCAAAACATTGAACACTTACATGTCAACTAAAAGACATTTTCCCTGCACATCCTAAAGAATGTGTGCTGATTTTTTCGTATTACGGACAACAGGCAGAGAGAATGAAAATCCAAAAATTTTAAATAATTTTTATAAATAAAGCATATTTAAATTTTCTCTGAATTATTTTATTGGTCAGATTAGTGCACTTTTTGTTATGTTTCACCCCCGAATAAACGTGCTGGATTGCAATTTAAATCTACAGGAAGTATACTTGAAATAACAGAGCAGAAGCTATGAGAAATACTACAGGAATATCTGGCCAGTAACGTTGAAGGGAAATTAGCCATGAATTTCCGAATAAAATTCAATAATTTTGGCAATAAAGTACGGCAGATGTGGGCTTGGCAGTTGTTAAGCATTGGAGGCAGAATGTCCTAGATAAGCACCAGTGCTTGAAGCTCTTTATCACAAAATTCTCCAACATACCATCATTATACAGAACGTACTAGTGCACCATTAACTTGTTCAGTTTTCGGTTGCTCACGTAACTGTTTCAAATATGCATTTAGCGCCCGACAGAATCCAGACTTATTTGAACCAACATCATTTATTGGATAATTTGTCCATAACAGATTTGACAATGGGTATGGGACATTCTATGCCTAATATAGCACTTTTAGCTGGCCAACTCAGTGCTTTGGAATACCTGTGCGACTTCATCAGTGTGCTAATATAGCTCAGATTTTCATTGACGTAGTTTCTAACGATATTGCAAGGATTTACACTGTAACGGGAAAATTTATGAAACTAGTTTTGACAAACATAAATAATTAAAATATGCTTAGCTTTATATCCGCGCCCCCTAGAATTGTTTATATTTTTAAAATTCTCCACCTCTCAAGAAAAGTCAATCAAAATAGTAGGTATATAAGACATTGTTCAAGTGACCTATTCTGCTCATTGCGATTAAATGTCATGCATAGAGGTCCGTATAGTAATGAAATAATTGTTTTTAATTTGGCTTATTTAAGAACACACTTTAACATCTCATGTCATCAGTGTCCCATCAAATAAGGGCGTGAAACGGCAGATAAATTTTGCTAAGAGAACTGTTCTTTCAGAATTGAGGTTCTTTTGCATGCCGTAAATCTACAACATGAGACCCAATTTTACTTCCGAAAGAAGCCTCCTTAGGATTTTTTCAATACTGACCGGGACTGAACCCGCGATCTTGGGATTAGGAGTTAATTGTAGTAACTAATACACCATCAGGACCGAAACTAATGAAATAACGTTACATGAAGTGCAAAAATATGAAAATATTGCTTGCTTGCATTCTATAACAATTTAAGTGCGTAACACGAACTGCATTTGCCAAGTTCAATACTCGTTTATTCTAAATGTAAAACATAAGTACAAGGGATTTGCATTAAGAACAGAAATACTAATTCATTGGCTGTTACCCTTAAATTTAGCAATGTAAAATAGTAAGATAGTTTTACAATTCCTCTGGAAAAATTGTATGATGCCTAAGCCAGTAAAACTCGTGTAATCCACGAAGAAAGTAAAAGTAGGAAACGTCTAATGGCAACATCTTCTTACAAGCATTAAACATGTTGCGCAGCTTAAGGAATTTGGTTTCTTCATTATGTTTTCTTCCTTCATTTTTCCTTTCATTATTCATTCTAATTGGCAAAACGATGGCCTTCAACGAATATCCATTGTAACAAAAGCGTTGATGACAAACTAATGGAATATGTGTATAATGTGCACATGGATCTTCTTACTAAACTATCAATATTGATCAATCACCTAAGATAACAGTTACTTAAGTAATATACATAGTGCGATGTTGCGATACCATCGTTTCTCCTCTCCTGTAAAATACACGCTTCTTCAAGTAGATCTTATAAAGGATAATTATTTCTCTTTTTAATAGCAAGTAATATCTAGGGCTTTTGTCCTCAAACTTTGGTATCACATTTCGATAGCCAGAATCTTCAGCGCGATGAATAAAATGAGTTAATGAATCAAGTAAGCCCTTTTTCTGATGAATATGGCTTTGATTTTCAACTATGATAAAAATAAGACAAAGAACATCTCACTCAGATTACACATTACAGTCGGCATAGCAAATGATTCCATTTGGAGAAAATTGTTTCATCTGGCATTTATGGTACAACTTACGAAAAGTGCAATAGTATTCGCACCACTTTCTAATTACAGAATGAGGTTTGTTATCCTATTTTAAAAACAAAAGGTCAATTACCTTACATTTCATAATTTGCAGCATTATATCAGTTTCTAGATTTATTGAATCTTCGATGCATTATAAAACTCCTTAAATGTATTCTGCTGTAAGATTTGTTACGATGTGTTTTACTTTTTGAAGTTACCTAGAAAGCTCTCATGCATAAAATAGCATCTAAAAAGAAAGAATCAGAGATAACAGGCATTTCATCATGCTATTTTGCATTGTGACATTATGAGATCCATACTTTTCCTTTGGAAATCTAAAAGAATGCCTTGTTCAAATTTTAATTTGAATGCATTGCAGTATTATAAGTTCTGTTACTGTATGATTTAAATCCAAACATCTAAATTATCAAAGAAAATATCGTAGTTTATGAATTGGAATTTTCTGCCCAAACTCTAAGAAAAGTAAAATAATAGCCTTTTCCTTTGTATCCGTGTTAAAACGCACCCAAATAATAATTAGTTGCTGGCCTGCTCTGGTTTTTGCTTGCTAGGATTCAATTAAATGGGAATTTATTATGCTACTATTATGAAAATAACTCAGTTTTTTACTAATACGCTCAATAACAGACTATAAAATATTTCAGACATCTACGACCATTTTTTTTGTTTCAAGATGTTGTTGGTAGCCTTGGATTCTTAGTTTATATGCATTATTTGATTTATTTTACTACATTTTGTTTTATAGAACATTTTATAAAAACTGGTTTGGTATAGAGCTGCTTTCTTCTTCATTTCTTTGATCCTCAATTTTTTCCGTTCATGAGACATTTTGTTGGCCTTAGAACGACTGCCACTTTAGTGTGTCGTCCTCCATATTGATAGTATCGCTGTAAATGTTTTTTGCAATATTTCATTCTATACGTATATTAGATTTAGCGAAGCTAAATTTACAGTGTACAATATAAAATATTTTAAACTTATACAGCCTATACAAGCTGCGCCCATTATGATCTAACTTCTGAATATTTTACTTCATTATTTACAGATTCAATATAATTACAGTTATATATAGGCATTGCTCCGCTTTTGTATTCTCCACTGCATTGCACTGCACGATTATTTTTGTTATAACCAACCGGTTTCTCAATGTGACCGCAAGAAACCTTTGTGCTTCTCTGGTTAGATAGCTCCCATTTCATAAATCATAGATATACCGTGGGTGCCAAAATGTATCAATTTCATTGTAGATATCTATTTAATATATTTCAAAGTTGGACCGAAAAACAACAGTAATGCGTAGTATGATGTTCTGTAAACAAAGGTGACTCATATACATTATGAGAGTGTTGCTACGTGACAGGTAAATCAAAAATGAAGAAATGAAATTGATCATCGTAAATCAATAATGAGCAAATGAAGCCAAGATTATCATATGATGTTCGGTAAGCAGATTGACTCACATTACGTTAAGCTAACGTTGCTACCACAAAATGGAGCCAAGATTATCGTTTGAACACCGGAAAGCATTCTGAAGTATTCAAGTCACTGGATAGGACGAACGTCCGATTGAGTTTCCACTTCGTTCTCCGGATCTAACTCCGTTGGACTTCTACCTATGGGGAACTCTTAAGGATGTTGTATCCCGTACAAAACCAGCTACACTGGCAGCACTTTGGAAAGAAGTTGAAACGGCATGCGTTGCAATTGCTGAGGATACTGTCGCAAACAGTGCTCAATCAGTTGTTCAACGTACTCAGAAGTTATAGACACAGTTGGTGGGCATTTTGAGCAACTGCTGTAACTGTAAAAGTGTAAGATGATTAGTGCTCATCAATTTCTGTTTGTGTGAATTCAGTTTTGTTATGTTAACACATGTTTTTCTTTACTTGAATTGTGTATATATTTTTGGCACCCTCGGTATATATTTAGATAACACATTCTATCATATCCACTTGGTTGGGACTTAGCCACGTTGCCATATTTACTTCGTCATAGCGCTGTAAACGGAAATCAAACAACAACAACATAATTGGAAATCCCCATGAACTACGCACTGAAACATCTTCCACCGCCAATAGGACACTATATTATAGATACTGTTGGGTACACATTATTTAGCCATCTGTTAGCTTTCTCTTCGGAATGATAATGGCAAATAGAATGTGTTTATTTATGGAATTTACTAGTATTCTTTTCATTCCTGTCTTCAAAAACTCAAGAAATGATAGTTAAAGAACGATCTATGGGTAAGATAATGTATAGCGTGCTTTAGTGGAACTATTAAAAAGTAAGTATATAAAACTCACATGTCTGGCACGGACTCCACATATTATGCTGTGGAGGAGCGCAGAGTACGTTGTTGTCTGATATATGTTAAGTTCCAAAAAGAGAGCAATTGTCGTGCTGATACATCCTATCAGAAAAATGAGTAGATTTTTTATATAGAATGATTCGTTTGGTTATGGATAATATGAAATATTGCTATAAAAGTTAATATAAAGTAGGATACATATCTAGCTGGTAGTATTTTGCTAAAAATGAAAGTTTTTGAACATGATAAGAATGAACATCAACAGAACATAAATGAGAAATGGAAACTGTAGATGACTGAAATGACTACTATAAATCCACAGCGACCGCAATGCGTTTCTTGGTATGCTAAACTTGAGTGCTAAACATGTTCAAAGGGAACTTCGACGTATAATGTGCGTAATGTACCTAAATATGATTCCATAATGTTATGATATTGAACATTTGTAGAAATAGTTTCTGTGTTAAAAAAAAACATGCAAATGGTCACAGGCGAAACTCAGTACGAGAAACCATGACACGGAGTCCTACGAAAAGTTAAAATTTCTATTTACAGACGAAGCGGCTTTTCATGTCAGCGGGAAAGTAAACACTAACAACTGAATTTTTAGACAAGAGAAAATTCACATGTCTCCTACGAGCTTGAAAGATGAAATCCGAAAGGTAACGTATGGTGTGGAGTGAGCCGCAATGAAGTGTATGGATCATTCTTTGGAGAAAAGACAGTACGCTAAGGATCTTAAGTGGATATGTTGCTGTTGTTTCTGTCAACACAACTTCAGGAAAACAACAATATGGACATTTTATTGCAGCAAAATGGTGAACTTCCTCACTGGGTATGGGAGGTTCGTCTTTTTTTAAATACTGCTTTCAATCGTATGTGGTATGGTCATGACGGACCATTTTCTTGGCCCCAAGCTTCCCAGATCTAATTCTTCCTGACTTCTTCGTGTAGGATTTCGTTAAAGACAAAGTCTATTTACAGAAACCCAGGAGCATTGATTATCTGAAATAAAAAATTATTCAATCTTTCAAAAAAAAAAAAAATAAAAATAAATAGACACCTCTCTGAAGCTATAACGGCAATGGACTCAGTTGCGTTACTGTTATAAGTTATGCAAAGTATGCAATAGGGGCAATGTAGCATTCTGAGAAATCTCTCTTCTTTAAATGTTTTTACATTAAGTTTCAAAATATAATGTTCAGAAGTAAATATTGTATAGTGCTTTCATTTTATCCATACCCAAACGGACCATCCGGTATATTTAATGGTTCAGAACTAATCAGACGAAATTTACAAAATTATGAAGAATATGCATGCTTGTTAAGGGAACCCCTAAATAAAAATTGGAAATTTGAATTTTTAAACCTATAGATTTTATATTTTGCACAAATGTTGTTCAGGTTTTTACTATTTCCTGTGTAAATGTTGGCTTAACTGGTCAATTTTCCACTATTGTTTTCGACTCCAAAAGAGGGCAGTTGTCGTATTGAGACATCCAATGGAAAAATCAAACAGACTTGTAATATAATTAGTAGTTCAGATTTATTGAGACCACATTTACAATATGTTGAGGAATACCAATATTTGTCAAGGAGACACCGAAGTGATAATTGCAAATTTTGAATAGTTAAACCTACAGTTTTTAGACTTTGCACAAATGTTCTTTAGGTTTATAATATTATTTACAAAAACTTTCCACTTAATTGTCAAGTTTTCACTATTTTTTAAACATTTACTAAAAAGTGTATGGATGATCCAGAGATATTGCTAAAAACCTCCTATCATAAAAGTTAAAAATTTTCTGCTAAACGTTGCTAATGTGTTCAAAATATTGTCTTACATAAAAATTAGTATGAACTTTCATTTTTAACAGTTGGTAATTTTTTTAAAAAAATGCATTCAAATGCAAAATCATAGAAAATTAGTTATTGACAGTACTACATTTCTTTAAAATTTATTTTTACAGAAAAAAAGCACGGTAATTTGTTTAAACAAGGTCAACAATGTCTCAATACAGTTTCAGGCATGTGCATAAGCAATTGCAGAAGAAGCTATGTTTTGAGGACAGGAAAACATACTAAGCATTTAAGCCGAGAAAAAGGCATTTGATTTTGGGGACCTAAAAGTTAAAGGCCAAGAAAAGTGGATTTAAAGAGTGCAAGTATTTAAAATTGGCTACTGAAACAAACGTTCCAAAGATTATAGACTTAGAGGTCTATTTTAAAACAGAAAAGAACAATTTATTTGATTTGCCAATAATTACATTTATTCACTTATGTTACCTTAATGAATGCTTACATGGACATGTTGCTGAACTTGGTGAACTGTTCCTCGAAAATTTCACATCTAATTGAGTAAGCAATGACCTAAGGAATTCAAAAACAGCTCAGATATTATCCTGGAGGTGCTGTTCTCGCCAGTGGTTAACTGGAGGGAGCCGAACAGACTGGTAGTACCTCTGGCGAGGGACTTGAGCTATACATAGAAAACCAAACAATTGCACACATTGATGTAATGTTGCTATTTTGAGACAAGATTGTTTACATTGTGAACTGTATATTTGTGCACAATTTCTATGTGCTGAAGGTTGTTTGGTGAAAATTCGTGAGTTTGTCGATAGACGTTGAAAGAGCAGAAGTAGTTATAGCCGACCCCAAAGGAAAAATATGCTAATAAGGAATGTGTTTATTTAATATACAAATTACAAAATGGTGGTTATCCATATAATTATATAAACTATTAATTACAAAAATTATGATACAAAATGTGGTTCGCTATTCAACACAATGGCAAAAACACCACATAAAAGCATTCCTGCTCAAAATTTATTTTAAAGTATATAATACTGGTAAACGTTACATCGCGCGGTCACTGCTGATTTCGGTTCAATCCTCGAAGGGAGTGGTGACGCGCATAAGGTATTCCTGGGCCGACATAATAAACAAAATCCCCACGTAACCAAGGGGGGGTCATGTCCAAGGTAGATATTATAGCGAGCCATAGAGAAGTTCTTTATAAGGCAAGCATGGGGAGGGCGAAAACCTGCACATGACGTACATTGGCGCGAAGGTGTCGTAGGCCTGTGCGAACCTGCACCTGACGTCATCAGGGAGCTGGTAAACCTGTCGGAACCTACTCGTAACGTCTTAAGTGGGCTGGCGCCACGGTGTCGCAAACCTGTCTGGACACGCCCAAAACCAAACTCGTGACGTCATCAGGACACAGGTGTTCTGGTGCCGGTGTCGCAAGCCTGTCGGAACATTCACGTGACGTCATCAGGGGACTGGCTGCCTGGTGTCACAAACCTGTCTGAGCAGGTACAGTTAGTTTCACTTCTAGGATAAATTGAGACTATAGAAAATGCCCCCCCTTCAGGGATACTCTAAGGGTAGCACAACGAATGCACCTTGTGTAGTGAGTGTAATTCATTTTCTCAAACGGCTCCCGCAAGCGTGGATGTGAAGTCAATACTTGCAGTAGGCCATTATTTGATTTGCACCTCTGTCTCTTCTTTCTTCTTGTGATAGATGATGTCTACGATCTTTCGCTGCAGGCTTTCTAGTGTCCTCCATTCCTCCATATTCAGAGAAATGAAGTGTTCATCCATTTTGATGATAA
Source organism: Metallyticus violacea (assembly GCA_030762175.1). Lineage (NCBI taxonomy): Eukaryota > Metazoa > Arthropoda > Insecta > Mantodea > Metallyticidae > Metallyticus > Metallyticus violacea. Next base: position 182,805,123 of record CM060846.1, on the reverse strand, counting down.
TGTTTACAGAACCAACTACATACTTAAAAGTACGGATTATCGGTTGCTTAACTGCCATTTTGTTAGATGACGTGTCCGACTCTGAATGGCAGGTACTGCCTCAACAAGTTTCTGTCACTCTCTCGAACCCAGGATCACCGCGTTTTGTGAACCACCTACGGTCACTACAACTTTGTACGTAGGCATAGGCAAAAACCCTGCCACACCAACTTGGTCTGATTGCGATTCAAGATTACCATATCCGATGGAGGTCCAGGCTGCATTCCTTCTTCCTGTGCAGCACCCTACTTGTGATGCGTCATTCTGTTGCCGGGGTGCATTGTCTTGTTACTGTGGGCAGTCGTCTTGTATACGGGTAGTTCTGTTGCTACAAACCGTTGTCCTTTTGCCGAAATGCGTGGTACTTACTCAAAGACACCGTGAACGAAAATGATCGATTTGTACCACACTATTGTTTGTCAAGTAGGCACACCCATACACATGATAATGGCGTCTTACCAGTTCACCTCTCTGAGAGTAACTGACAGAGCGGGACGTAGAGATGTGTCATTTCTATGCTGCCGCAAGTGCCTTCTAAAAAAAAACAGAATTGGCACAACATAATAGTACTAAGGATGTTCATCGAGGAAAAAATGCAAAAATCATGTCAATACTAAACTTTAACGATTTGAAGATTTGCTATCTAGTTTGTGAGCATTTGCCAAGACATCCAACCTTGTAGGTTTTTGCATGACGTCATTATTGTCGTTAAAATCACTTATGCTGAATTTTGAAAGGGATTTCTCCTTGCATAAGTTGCGGCAGCGATGAGATAGGTAAGCAATGACTTAATGTCCATAGGTAGTGCTTGCCGTGTCCATAGGTAGGAAAGCCTTGCAAACTACTATTTTTGTGAGCATTGATTCGGAAAATTTAGAATATGAGGCAAAAGAGAGCCAATTTTGTAGCTATCGAAATATTCTCCCCACCCGTTCTTTGCAACAAAGATGTAGATCCAATGTTTGCCTGGTTTCGTGCTAGGATTAGTGTTGATGACAACTGCTATGGGAAGCTGTCTATTATGTAGGTTTACCGAAGACAATTGATCACAAACGTACACCTCTAAAAAGTGTGATGCATAGGGGGCCACTTAGACTGTAAACTGTGTATTTACAATGTATTCATGACACCAAAATGGTTCTATTAGCATCAATAACTATAGTTCAAGTACCAATAGAGTAATAAGTTCTGGAGTTTGTTCTTTAAAATCCATACTTATAAACACAGTATCGTGACGCCACGAAATGTAAAACTTGTTAGTATTCGTGTCGGCTGTTAGATCAAATTCCATAATGGTATACCCGTGAGAATAATGAGTCTGAAAATGGAATACCCTTCGTCCCTAAAGTGAGTCCCGAGGCTATCTTTAAGAATTTGAAAACATTGTAGAAAATGACCGGCATCAAAGTCGGGATGTAGGGTTGTGAGGGAAAAGGTTGTTCATTCACATACATATAAAAGAAATTAATTTTAAAGTGTTCCAAATTATACGAATGTTTATTAATGTTGCCGCTGTGTACCGGTCTGTAACCATGGCCACAACCACCGTTCTGGGGATTTGAACTATGAAAACGTCGTTTAAAGCCATGATACTAATTTCTTTTGGAATGTTGAGAGCGTAAATCCGCCATATTTTAGACGGTACTTGGCATTTCTCTTAACTAACATTGCCTAATGTGCAAGTTTGATGGTGGCGGCGGTCTCACAGTTTTCAAAACCAGTCTAGCAAATTGAATTTCCGTATACCCTTTAAAGTCCTTTATCTTCACAAAAGGTGAAAATTGGGCGAAGATAATGAGACTTTAATGGCGTTGCCCACGTTATCCAAGAGTAGATTTTCCTCATTAAAGTGCATTGGAAAGGTTTCCCATCAGCTGTACAACTTTGCTTCCTTTTGCATATCCGTCACGCCACTTAATTCCTTGATTGGCGAATACGCGACCATGGTTCTTCCCGTGTCCTTTTCCAGAGCGAGGATTATAGTCTGGTGTTCATGACATCTTTCGAATAATTGAGCAGCGTTACAATATATGTTCTTACGGTACTTGCCTTCTAAACCCAAGATCGGGGGTCCAGACCCGGCCAGGATCGATAGATTTTTTCGGGCGAAAATCGTAAGTATGGCTGCTTTCGGAAGGGAAGTAAAGTCGTAGTGTCGTAGCTTTGCGGCACGAAAAATAACCTCAAGCCTGAAAGAAGAGGCCTCTGTCGGCCATTTCACGCCCTGATTTGAATGGGACGAGGATCTTAAAGAGCGTCTATAAATAAACCAAATCAACAATGTACATTCTATTATGGTAGCCTGACTGAGGCAAGGAGATGATAACATTGTTAAGGAATACTTCCAGGTATTGAAAAAGCGAGGTTAGAATTATTAATGATGAAAGTAACCTATTCGTTATCTTTCAAGGCACTTCCCTCAGTATCGACTATTCCCACGAACAGATCTAGCACTATATAAGTCATGTCAAGGTAATCGTGTGCATTACCGGATTAATGAAAAGTGATTGGGGCATTTTTCGTAAGGGTATTTTGGGGATTTAGAGAATTGTAATAGTGTTCCTCCACGTTCACATGAACGAGCAAGATTTGAAGATGTCTAGTTCTGAACTCACGTGCAACACCGATTTGTCAGACTCTTTGTTGACCTTTATGGATAAACGTCTTGCACCCTTCGTCTTCTTCGTTTAGTTTTAGACTTCTTGCTCCGTTTTCCTTTCGGGCATTTTAATAGGCGCATGTTTCCATATCCTATCACGGAGTCTGTCTTTAGGTCCCCTTTGATCTTTAGATTATATCCCGCCTGCTTCCTTCTAGTCTTTAACGACTCCATTGAGGAAATTTCCAACTAGCTATGCCAGTAAGCTCATTAGCGCCAATATTCTTTACCGAGAGCTTTTACACCGCTCTTGAAAAATGGCAACACGGTTCTGAAAAGCCCACCAAGAGCAGAAAACAAGCCGCTACATTTTTGATAGTGTTTATCTCTGTATAAATGAAAATCTGGATGGTCTGATGCCCCTCCAGCCAGATTTAGGTAATATCTGGTAACAGTATGCAGCTCCATTATGCCTGTTTGGGCCGAAACGTTAGAACTATAGTACAGGAAAGTCCATCTACAAATGGCAAGAAATCACCGTAACCGTTCCTTAAATCTATATTTACAAATTTTAAATCCTTTTGCATCAAAGGTACCTAATGACCCGGAGAGAAGGACTTTTCAACCTGCCTGCAGTTGTTGCTGTGTTTTATTATGCTTTACAGAGACGTTTTCAATAACTTGCAAAAACGTGTTGGCCACTACTTGTGGTACTGTCAGATTGCAATAAATGAACATTTCGTAACGGAGTCCCATGTACAGCTCTATAGGACGTTCGCCAATTTCCTGGTCCTCAACGTTGGTGTATGATTTGAATCTCTTCATCCTGGCAGATAACGTGTACGAGATGCCCATTTTAATTCGTCGTCGCTTGTATAGGTGCGCTTGTTGACTGTTTAGGAGGATTTCTAGAGCCAGGTTTGGGCTTTGTTATCGTTTCTGTAGAAGTGGTGGCCTCCTTAGGCAAGTTTGTTGACAGTTTAAGAAGATCTCTAATGTCAAGTTTGGATTTTGGCATTTGGTTAATAATTTCTGTTCCACTATGCTTCTCTACTTTCTAGATGTCGGAATATTTTCTACATATACTGCAACTTTACTGTAGGGATTATGGGTGAACTGTGTGACTTTGTCGTTAATGCTGACAGTATTTTTGCTCTCGTTATAAAGAAAAAGGTCCTCGACTTGCAAATGTCTGCATATGATAGAGCTGATGAAGTGTTTCAAATCTTTAGCATTGTGCACGATACCATGCGGCATTATAAGTTAATTTTTGGATGTATCACCGGAGTATTTATATTATACATGGTTCCAATGATATGATTATTGTGTTTTGTAACTTTATAGAATTTCACAGGGTATCTAACCTTTTACAGTACTACTTCCGACTCTCCTTGCAGCAATATTCTCTCGGGCAAGATGTTTGAAAATGTGGAAGTTGTATTGTCGGTGAAATGATCAATGGATGCAATAATCATGAGCGTGAAGGAAAACGGTTTTGTGTTAATCATACCGAATCAACAGTTGACGCGTGAACCTACGAATTAAACTTGTTTCGATAACCTTTCCATTTAACCATTTTTTTTTGTTGTGACCACAACCTCTAGTGTCGAGTGTTTTGTCTATTTTGCAAGATTTCGGAAGCATATCCTGTTGTAGCTCCTCGGATTAAAAATTCCGTCTTTGGTTTCGCCGCCAAATCCTTTAATTTATACACAACCGGGCCACCTTGCAGCACCTTGCCAATTTGGTAAATTTCATTTGCCCAGTTTTGCTCGTACCACTTACCAAACTTCATTTTCTCCTTAGAAACGCACACGAGATCTCCTACATTAAATTTAAGTATACGTGTTTTGACCGCGGATTATTCTGACCATATACATTTGCATTCACCTACAAATGTTTCCATCATTGACATCCTTTGCAGCCTTCTTCATGGATTTGTGAAAGGAACGATTGTAGGACTGTAAAAGTGAAAGAATCTGGGTATCAATAGTATCTATAGTGGTGTTTTTTGTGAAACATTTCCACATATTCGTCTTTAAGGTCCCATTGAACTTTCTACAACGCTGACTTTGACATTATTTTAGTAATAAAATATTACACCCTGTTCAACATAAAATGCTTTAAAGTTTTTTTATGTGAACTGGGTTCCTTTATTGGTTTGCAGCACCTTGGGACCGCGAGGAGAAAATGTAAGTTTTAACCGCCTGTGTAGTTTCCGTGCCTACTTTTGATTTTAGCGGTTGCCCAAGCATATTTTGGAAAATATGTCAACGATAGTGTTGTGCTCTTTAACATTGTTCATTGCATTAGGTTCGGCTTCCCAAAGGTCGTCCATGTTGGTTACATGATACTTTCTTGTGGAAAATCGTTTCTTTATCGGTTTGTGAAATGTATATCTATCCTAAGTTTGAAGAAAGGACTCGATCTTAGAATTTGGTATGCCCGTTGTCTTGCGAAGTTTGCGCGCTGCCATGCTATCAATGGAATGTTCAGTTTACCAATGCTCATTCCGCTTGTATCTATACAAAAATTACGAAAATGTGCTCGTTGCTCTTTTATTTAAACTCTCGGCAGGGGGGAAAATTGTATATTGTTAACCAAGGCGCTTTCATTCCAAATCGCTTATGGTGATTAATCCTTTAGATTGGTATCAAAAGCTGCTCGGTACGGTACCTGTACTGATCTAATTCCAATTGGGTAGACAGTAAGAAAGCATTTCCCCCGGGAGGACGTCGGTTCGATACCCGTATAGTTGTTTTCTGTAGCCTTCTCAAACGCCTCTAACAAAAATCTATAGAGTACTTTGGCTCGACCTGTTAACACAAGTATCAACTTGCATTTATCTCTATTGTTGTTAAATATGATAATGCAATTTACATTGACAAACATAGTTCAATATTTATTATCTTGTGGAAACCATTTAGTAGTATGTAAGTAATTCCAAATTTCTGTGATGTAAATCTTTAGTGTAAAAAATTATACACGTTTTGTCTCTCTGCTTCGTACATTAAATCGTCTAAAATAACAAAGCCACCGTTGTTAACAGCCTTCAAATTTGGTATGCACGCATGGGTCACGAAACACCGACTTAGTTTAAATGGTTATTTTCGTGGATGACACCACAACCATTTTCTCAAGGATTTGTCAAATATTTGACCTGCATTACTAATTAAGTTTTTTTTTTTTTTTAAATGTTGATTTTCCACAACGCAGAGAACGTGCAATTAACATGGCATATCGGAATTAAATATTTTCAAGTGATGATTTGTAGACATTGCGAATCAGTCACCCCTTAAAGGACTGCGGAAGAAATGACTAAATGCGTCTTCCTTTATACCCGTACAGGTAATAATCAAAGTTTTGATCCTGTTGACCATCATCCTATAGATTTTCTCCGAAGGCTCGGGAACCACTGACCCATGAAATTCTTGAAATCTGGGTGTCTTTCAGTATAACAACATTATATTGACCCTCAAAACGGTGTCCGTGATTACGGTACACTTAACAATTTTCATGTTTCCCGAATTGAGGGTGATGCCTACAAAATTCTTCCCATACTTAACCTCTATGGTATACTTTTTGGGCCGATAGATGCAAATGTGGATATATAAGCATCCTTACCGTATTCTCTAATTCATCTGTCATACATTCTTGCATGGGCCGTTGTGTATGCTGCTATAACGGTGTTAGTAGTGGAACTTAATTTTGAATTCTTTTTACTATGCCTCCATGCCACGTACGTACATCATTTCCTCTGTAGCAGGCAGGTGTGCCTTTGCACCTGGATCGTTAAGAAGATCTATTACTATGGAATAATTTTTCACTAGCTCACAAAGTGGACAGGTTGTCTTGTTGGCCATATTTCCCCCAAAATGAGTTTAACATGAGTTTTTCAAACACTCGCCTGCCAGAATTGCTTTCAATGGCGTCTTTAACCAGTGCAACACCTTCCTTTCCTAAAAATCGCTTGACACATTCGTCCTTCTTGGCAAGAGTATTGCAGTTTATGGGCAAACCGGAGGTTGGTTAACATGGTCCTGAAAAAGACTCTTTTCACCAGTGACAGGATATCAAAACGTGTAATGTCATATTCCCATATCTTATATACATGGATCACCCTATAGCCTTCCTCTAGTGCAACTTAATCTCGTCCACAAACCAGGTGCCTCTCATACATCGTTCATCCTCTGTATGTGCGCACTCTATTTTCCATCTCTGCGCATGCGCGGTATAGTGGAAAAATAAATTGCGAGAGAAACATTTGGCATTTTAAAATGCCACCCTATACATCTTCAAAGGTTGGAAAATTATCTACGTGGATTTTAGGATGGCCCAAGGAATAAGCTTTGGCCTTATTGACAAACGGGACAAACTATACACGTCGTAGTAAAACATTTTCATGACTCCGGAAACCTTGCAGTAGGTTTTCGTACAACTTGTACTTTCGCCAAAAAGTATCTCGAGGATTGAGAGGTTCAGGGTAAGGAAAAGATTCGACAAACTCTGCCAGAGACCCGTTATCCTTAAACACGGATTAAACTCACAATCCCACATCTCGGTCACGTGGTAACCACCATCTTTCATCATATTTCTGACCTTTACTGTGTCCTCATATATGGAGGCCCATGGTTTTATTACCCATGTTGCATAAAAATGAATTCCTATGTGCAGCCGTGGTAGAAACATCCGTGAAAGAAGTAGAAACAGTTGTCTTCTTTGTACCCGTCAATTTTATACCTTAAAACTTTAATTTCTCTGCAGCGGAAAGCATTCTGTATGGTGACAGATTGTTGCTATTCCAGCCAAGACAGCGAGATTCATGTTATTCGTGATTGCTTATCAGCTAAGCGGTACCCATCTATTTCGCGGCTCGAACCGCTTCCTGTAAACGTTCATGCATGCCTGCGCAATGGTGACACTTTCCTCTAAACGGGCCAATATCGTTATCGCTAATGAATTGCTTCCTAAATTTTGAATCTTCTAGTCTCAAGAGAAATACGTCCATTTTGCTGTAAACTACATTTCGTTTCTCATGTCAAAGATGTAATTTGAGGACATCTTCTTCATGCCACTTTTTGAAAGTTTTGCGGGCACCTACACTCATACCATCCTAACTGTAATATTTCTGATCCGGTATAGGACCCACATAACTTTCATTTTCCTTAGTATTGAATAGATAAGAAAAATAATCTTTGCATTCGAGAAGTTGAAATGTTTTTGAAAAACGTGACAATGGCATAGGAATGAAGTTCAGTGAGTTTAGAAATTTCACACTGCCACACTTTAGCCTGTAAATTTTATTCCCGTTCAAGATGAGCCCCGGTGCTTAATTTAGGCTGTCCACCACGTACTTTGAATTTCCCGTTACAGGGTGTTAATTGTGCGCTATGTCGACAATGTCATGGGTTATGAATGCAGGTCGATTGGTGTGATAAAATAGCTGTTTCACTGTGTCCTTGTCAAACACCCATTCTTTAACACAGCACTGCGTGCAACAAGTCATCTTGCGGGGCTCGTTAATGCACAAATTGCAGGCTTGAGACAGCTCGCTCAGGTTCGGTACATGCCCACATACACCTCATCTGTTTTAGTGGAATAAGAGGAGTTCTGCGTACGCTGGAAATCTATGAACATTAATATATAATTCTTCCGCAAGCTTGGAGAATTGTACGGCTGAATGTTTCACTCATGGTTAACGCCCGCAGGAATATTACAAGTTCCACAAAATTCTTTCCCCGCATTGGTGAGTTTTTCTAAGCGTCATATTCATAAGTTCATTGCGCGAAAGGTAGACTTTTTCATGTTGCACAGAGACATGAAATTACAATAATAATTCCCCTTAATGAAATAAGGGAAAACCGGTGGAAATCATGTTGCTACTGATTGAAGACATATTGGTGCCGGTGCTGGCTGCTTAAGGAATTAACGTCGAAAAGAAATAGTGTACATTAATACATTTCAATGTCACGAGAATTCGCGGTGTCTGCTTTTATACCGAAAACCTTTTACTTTTCTGTGATGTCACGAGTTTAATTTTTCCTACGATGCTTGCACCGATACGATTTATCCCACCCCCTCTTGGTTTTCAATCAATGAAATTGGTTTTTTCTACAGCGTATGTCCTCCCCACTGCCTCTTAGCCCGAGGCAGAGATGTGATTGAAGGAGTGGACCAACCCGTTAGCAGGTAAATGGCAACTCTTACAATTTTAAAGGAAATACTACTCCAAAGGTAAAACACATAAATGCTATTAACACGAAAAGCCTTATGGACAGAAATTCCTAAACATCAAAATACCATTAAATGTTTAAAGGGGAGCTAAACTATTTTAGATAGAAATTCCTTAACGTCTTAGTGCCAGTAACAGGCACTAACACAGAAATTCCTTAACATCTAAATGTCATTAGCAGGCAAAAGTGTAGAAAACTTTTAATGAGTAATTCCTGCCCTAGGCGAACATCGAAATGTCATAATGGAGAAAACTCTTACAATTTCATTTTGACACTCTGGGAGCAGGTAGAAATCTGCCGACCCTCGAGGTACCCCAAGCGACTTTCCCCAGTATGCACAGTAGACAAGAGTGAAGCAACTCCCGCATGAGTTAATAAATACTATTTTATATTTTCACAGCTTATGTACAAAATATTGTAAATTAACAAACATATACTCACTTTAGCATTGCAACATAACAATAATTAGTGCGTAGCCACGAAGGATTTCTGAAATGTTGTATGAACTATTTTTCGCGCAAAATAACATATTTATGTAGAGTTAAATATTTTTGTTTCTAATATTCGTTTTTGTTTATTAAGAGTCGTTCAAGTTAAGAAAATATGGTTTGATTGCAACATAACATTTTGTTGCTACATAACTTACTTTTTTGCAACACAACTTACTTTTGTGCAATATAACTTTCTTTTTTGCAACATAACCTGCTATTTGCAGCATAACTTACTTTCTTGCAATATTACATAACATATAACATAACGAACGAGGGCAGGTACATAAGATTCCGACCTCGCCGATAAGATTTATCTCCTTCATAATGCCCTTGTGTCATACTCAGCAAATAATTGCACCTGTAACTTCCGCTCCGCTCTGTTTCAGTTGTTCAGATACAGTTGCATAAAGAAGGCTATGTGTAGAAGATTGTGACATGTCCAAAATAGAGAGTGTTTCGAGTGGTTGTTAAGTTCTTCACAAAGGAAGGACTTACTTCAAATGAAATTAAACAGCGATTGGACTGTGCATATGGGGAAGCATCCCCTTCTTATTCTACCGTAAAAGAATGGGCCAAACGTTTTTCGAATAATCCCAGAAGGCATTGAAGACGAAGAGCGCGCAGGTCGGCCCTTGGAGGTGCTCATTCCTGAAAAGATCGCTCTTGTGGAAGGGGAAATTATGGAAGACCGGCGGCCCAAAGTTACAGAAACACCAACAAAGTGGGCCTTTCTAAAATAATAGTCCTTCCATTTATTCATGAACATTTAAACATGAATTAGGTTAGTGGAAGATAGGTGCCTAGACTTCTTTCCTCATTCCAAAAACAGTAACGACTCATCTATTATCAGGCAATATTGGAGCTTGTCCGTGGCAACGAGAGAAGTTCTGCAAACCGTTGTTACAGGAGATGAAACTACGGTCCTCTACTATGATCCCTTGTCCAAAAGAAAATCAGCCTGGACTTCTTTCCTCAGTCCAAAAGCACTTACTACTCATGTGCTGTCAAGCAATTTTGGAGCTTTTCCGTGGCAACGAGAGAGAAATTCTGCAAACCATCGTTACAGGAGATGAAACTATGGTCCTCTACTATGATCCTTTGTCCAAAAGAAAATCAATAGAGTGGCGTAAACCTGGCGAAGCACCGCCTCTAAAGCCAAGATCACTCAGTTAACCAAACAGATCATGGCCACAATCTATTGGGACAGTGAAGAAATACTGTTCAATGACTTCAAGGTGAGTAAATGGAGTACTAAGCTGGCCTACTGCACAGACTACGTGCTTACATCAAAGAGAAAAGGCTGGGAAAGCTGAGTGGTGGTGTGCGCCTTCTTCACGTCAAATCGAGCTACCAGTGACGGTTTCCTCTTCTCAAAATTTCAAAGAATGAAATTTAATTATGACGAAGAAGTGATGGATGGTGTTTATGCCCATTTTGCAAACAAAACTTCTGGCAATTTTTGGGGAGGGGATTTAAATGGAATTTCAAAAATGCGAGAAGTGTATTGTAATAAAGGGTAACTATATTGGAAAGTAATATACATATTTTTTGTCTTTATTATACATAGAAAATGGTTAGACCGGGAACTTGTGGACCTACCCTGGTACTTTTTTAAGCATAACTTACTTTTTGCGGCATAACTGACTTACGTGGTGTAGGACACATTATTGGTGGTATTTAGTAATTCACCATGGCGTCTATTCACCCACTATTTCTACGGTCACATAGATATGTGATGTACCTTATTTTCAACAGTAACCCTACTAGTTCAGGCAGGTTTGGACACCGTGAAACCGATCCCCTGATGACGTCAGTAGCATATCAGGACAGGCCTGCGACACCATATTGCCAAAACATCTGTGACCTGATGACGTTACGAGTAATATTTTGTGTATTTGCAGATAGGTTTGCGACACCGTGTCGCCAGCGCACTGAACACCTCATGCGCGTCACCACTTCCTTCGAGGATCGAACTGAAAGCATCAGCGACGACGATGGAGAAACTTTGGCCATAATGACATATTCTAAAATAATTTTTGTAGGGGAATATTTTTGTGTTGTGTGTATGTTATTTGCACATTGTGTTGAATAGCAAACCGATGTTTTGTATGTATCAACATTGTAATTAATAATTTGTGTAATTATATGTATAATTACTATTTTGTCAATTGTATATTAAACAAACACGATCCTTCTTAGCGTATATTTCTGTGGTGTTGCCTACAACCTGCTGGATACGCACCGCATGATGTGCTCCGCAGTAGGGTTGGCACCGCACCCGGAGAGTGCGCTGTGTCGGGGTATAGACTACTGCGATTATTTCATCAATAAACATATACAAAGGTAGTGACAATCCTCGTTCCTTAAGAACTAAAACTAATCGGATTAACGATTAATGAAATTGGAAGTTGAGTTTTTTAAATGTTCATTCACTTATTGCTCAGCGTTCACTTCTCATATCGTTAGCTCTTATGACCATAAAAACAAAAAGAATGCCATTAGAACATTCAGAAGTTCAATTTCAAAATCACTCTTCAAAAGTGCTTTCCTCTAAATGGTCAGTTAAACATTTATTATACGCGAATTGCCATAAAGCTACTATATCCTCCCCTTTTGAGTTTTTAAGCCAAGCGTGCCGCCAGCGGACACTTAATCTATCACAACCGCTGAACCTTGTAGTGAGAATAACGAAGGAAGTAAATTCAGGCATCCACGTACAAAGCTAAAGATAAGGTAGTTCTAACCTCACAGCAATTCCAGCAACAACTGTCGGTCCTCCAGGACCATTATTCACCACAGCAGTAGCTATTCAACAAATCCATCCATCTCTCTAGCCTAAGCAGCCAAGTCACCTGGCCCGACCTGTTACTTCAAAACGTAGTAGCAACAGCATCAGCAGTATTCTCAAGTACATCAAAACTACATCAGCCCTTAATGCCAGTCAGAACAAGAATTAAGCAGCGTTGCTTTAAAGAGTGTCTTGTCATATCAATCCGAAGCAATTACAAAATTCAAATATATTTCTGCCGTTCCACAGCCCTAGTTGTGCAGATAGTATGCAAAAGTGAACCTGCCTCTCGTCACATTAACCTTGTGGACGAAGAAGTTCACCTAGTGCTTCTGGAACGGGTTAAGCCTGGGAAACCAGTCTACATCAGTTACTTAAGACTCGCCATAACATTTCGGTAATATATTTATGCTTTTATTCACCAGTTTTATGTGAATACTGTACTATCTGATAACACGCTTTCCTTTACACTGACAACTAAGCAGAAATCGTAGACTGGCTGCAGCTTTGTACTTAACCTTCAGTCAGCAGGTCAGGACGTACGAGGAACTTTTAAATAGAATTTGAACATTTGGTCTTGCGGTCTAATTTGCACCTAACTAAGGTCTATCTGACTTGCAAATCTCATCATTTGTCTATAGGATAAACGGATTTCAGGCATATATTACTTCTAAAAACTTTCGAGCGGACAAAAAAGTAACATTAAAAAGTCGAAAATAGTCGTGGTATGATAATCAAATTATGACTTATTATTAAAATTGTACATTTATTTATTGTAATTAATTCTCTTAAACCCAAATGAACTATTTACGAATATAAGCATTACAATATCAGAAAGACTTCCATTATGTACTGATTTGTTATAAAAATTGAGAAAATTGAGATTAACTCGGACATGCAAGCATTATGGGGTAGTTAAACATTTTAAGACGTAACTTAAGTCAAAGTTTTTGCTACCTATATGGAATAAAATTTTAACGGTTTTCCTCTTTTTTATATTTTCAGTTTTTTTACTATTATATTTGTTGCTGTTAGGCAGTTTTCGTTTCTCTTTTATATTTTTGAACCTGGTTCTTGACTTGCTTATTTTCTTTTTGTCCACAAATTTTCTCGAAAGTAGCATAATGTGAATTATATGTTATAATGACATGCTTATGTTTCCAGAAAACAAATATGAACGTTTTTGTTCGTGATTCTTCACTTCATTAGATGAATTCGATAATTAATGCTGATACTGGAGGAGCTGTATGCAAGAGACTTGCTTGACTGAGCTGCTTTAGCATTAAAAAGTTTCGGAGCGAAGTAGCTTTATTGAGGATATAAAGCTAGAGCTGTGGCGGGGGCAGTAGGGATATTTGACGTTACGGGGTGTGAACATCCCCCACTTCTCCACCCGACATCAGCTCCAACACACTCCTCACTCCTGTCTTTATAGGTCAACACCCATTCACATAAAGTTCACGCAAATATCACTGCAGAAGCTTGCCTGGTATACCACATAACGAAAACCGTATTACCTGAGTTTGCCAGTAGAGCGTCATGTTTATTTCTCGTGCTATTTGTGTTTATCGCATAGTTGGGCTAACTTAAGTGTATGATTATTTTATGATGAAAATTTTTGTGAGTATTTTAAAAACCAGTATGTTCACTTATGTTATAGATGTTTGTTTGTGGCCGTTGTGCTAAATAATAAATTTAAAGTTAATATGATAAACAATATACAAAGTGCATTGCCGAATTTTTCAAAGTATCTACAGAATTATAATTCACGAATTGCCACATATAATCCATACTTTATTTCATTTTGGAAAATACCAATTAAAAAGGCAATTCGTGAATTGTAATTCTGTAGATACTTAGAAAAATTCGGCAATGCAATATATATATATATATATATATATATATATATATATATATATATATATATTACCCTTACGGCTCATAATACTTTTACCGTTGCAGTGTATATAAAGGAATAATATGTTGATGGCCTGAACGGGAAACGGAATATATCTCTGTTATTATTTATGCATTCACTCATTCCATGATGATTAGCAGGTTAAGCAAAGACTTTCCTTAAGGCATGTGCATAAATATACCTGATGATAGAAAGAGCACTGGAAAAATTTATTCAGTAAAACAAACAGTTTATAATACGATGATAGTTGGACAGTAGATTATTAAGGTTATATGGATAAACAAAACTATGTAGCACTTGAAGCTAGAAGAATTGGTTTTGCTTGAAGCAACTTTACAACCAGTTTTCTGTTTCTTTGACAGCCTATTTTGACTGAAAACCCAACCGCAGCAACCTATTCAACCGTGCGCCTTTAAATTTCCGTATTTGTTTTCTGCGTGCTGACACTTAAATTATGCATAAAGCAACAGAAATCTCTCCATTATTCTTTTATTCCGCTTAAGTACTGTAAAAATATATATAAAAGTACAAACTACGTATACGTTAGCAACTTGGTAGAATACTGAGTATGGATTATAGTACAATTGAAAGCATCTGTCATTTACCACTGATATAATTTGCTTCATGATCTAAATGAGTGTTTGATACAGCATACTCTCATCTCGATAAAAAGCAAACCGAGAACGTTAAGTGGCAAACATTTGAACGATTATGATTGAACCTAGATCTTAAGCTTTCGCAACCGCTGTCACATAAAGAACAACTTCTTCTGGGCTGTAGAGTCGTGGTTCACTAAAATTCCCTTCCTTGCCAAATGTGTTATTAGCCGTAATTGATAAGAAATGTTTGGGAAGTTGGCAGTGCCGTGTCCGATTGGATAGACCGGTTTCCTCTCACGAGGAGGCCCGGGTTTGATCTCAGTGGTCGTAGACTGTTATGTCAGCATATCCTGAAATTAATACGCCGAGAAGTAGTTGAGGATCTCGTTCGAGGTAGACACTGCAGTCGTAAACTGTTTATTTGTCCATTGAAAGTTCTAGCTGGGTGCTCAATTTATGGTGTCTAATACATCGAACTTCTGATCATACTTAAATCTAAGACAATGAATAGGTTTTCGATTTAAGTATTGACTAAGTAAGAATTGTTATACAATGTACTCCTTAACTGTCCGATATTACATAAATATAGGATACTTCATTTGTTATGATCAATAAATTCCAAAATAAATCAACTCTTCATTTATTGTGCATGTTGCTCTTCTAGAATCTATCGTTCAATTTTACAATTCTTTCTTTGCTGGTATTTCCTATTCCTTTAGCTTTGCTATTCTTTGATTTTCTGTTTAATTTTTTTATTTCCCGTCTTTTTCATTTATACTGTTATTGTATGTCGAGAAAATAACATTGCAATACTGAGGGTGCCAAAAAGTGTATTCACACTTTCACAGTAGATATATATTTAACATATTTCAAGTAAATAGGCGTGATTCACATACGTTGTGATAGCGTTGCTACATGACAGGTAAATTAACAATGAACAAATGAAGCCGAGATTATGGTAAATCAACAATGAACAAATGAAGTTAAGATTATCGTATTATGTTCTGTAAACAGATCTGATTCACATTATTTTATGTTAGCGTTACTACAACAAACTGGAGCCAAGCTTATCGTTTCAACAGCGGAAAGCAATTTTGAAGAGTATCGACGCCGATGGTGGGCATTTTGAGCTACTGTTGTAACTGTAAAAGTCTAAAATGAGTAGTGCACATGATTTTCTATTTGTGTGAATTCAGTTTTGCTATGTTAACACAGTTTTTTCTTTGCTTGAGGTGTGCATACATTTTTTGGCACCGTCTGTATGTGTGCTATTATTTCATGTAACATTTACAACATTAGTTTGCTGCATATTCATATTTAAATTCTCTACTTTCGATATTCTTTTTAGAATGCTTATTGGCAAAAGGATCGATTTATTCATTTAAAGAAAATTGTAAATATCGCAGCGCATAACTTCAATTCTGTAGCTTTTGAGATTGTGCAAACTTCCAAGACACTACTTGTTGTATAGAAAATGATGCAATTGGCGGGGGAAAAAAAGAACAATTGTGTAGTTACTAATAAGTACATAGATAGTCTTTACTTCAGTAATCAAAAATTTTTATGAACTCTCAGTAACTCAAATAGTAAATTCCCTTGCTGTATAGAAAACACAAAATTACCACAAATGCAACCTGTACAATGTAACCAAAATATGTTTTATTTTGTTTTGGAGAAGAAGTGATGTAGACGTGAAGATACAGAATTTTCTTTCTTTCTTTTTCTTCTTCTTTCTTTCTTTCTTTCTTTCTTTCTTGTGATTCCGAAACTATGTAAATTCACATTCAGGACTTTTAATTATATTCTACAGTTCCAATTATTTTGTTATTTATATGCACGGTGTTCCAGAATCACGGCACATTCATGTTATACCCTCATGTATGTCCATGGCTCGCTTACGTTATTTGCATCTTGCAGGGGTTTTACGGATGAAAAAATTAGACATTACTTTCCTTTAGTTTCCCAACTAATATTTTCGTTACCGAATAAACCACAAAATTAACATTTAATTGACGCACTGTTATTAATACATGTTCCACTTGTGCTTCTGTATTAAATATGTTTTCTTATAGCTGTTAGCGATCTGACCTGTTGAATTTATTGTCAGTTCACGTGGGTAAATATTTGCTCAGTGATACAGGGGGAACCATTTTAAAAGAAAATATATCTACGTAGTATATGTAGCACATTCTTAGCAGCCAGGTATTGACGTTTGTTAAGTCAGCTGCTAATTTACTTAAACCTTACGTGTAATGTAGGCTACTTATACCGGGAAATTATACAGGGATTTGGAGCTTCTTTTATATACATTTATTGTAAATTCATAAGTATTTTATACAGATCTAGGCTACTATTGTATTAGAGAGGGAGATTCATTGTTATAACAATACAGCAATTCACTTGCAAAAAAATGAAGATTATGCCAGTTGAGTTAGCTGTCCTGTCCTTTTCTGGAAGATAGGCCGCCTTTCAAAGGGCAATTGCGTTGTAAGTTCATTTGCTTCACTTACTAACTATTACTAGATATTTTTAGATAGACGAAGGTTCAACATTCAGAAGAAAAGCAATTTAAGGTACACAAAGTAGTCCGCACTAAAGTACTTCATTTACTGAGAACTAATTCCCGGTTTCAAGTCAATTTTACAATATTTTACATTATAGTATACATAGCTATGAAAGAAATTTTGTGATTAGAGACGGGATAGGCTACGACAACTTAGAAGCACGCTTTTATCCAAATGGGTGCTGTACAATCAAGATCTGTAGATTATTAAATAAAGATTTATTTAAATTTAAACTATTAAACGTATATCTCAAATTACATAACTAATAGCTTATGCAATTTAAACAATCATGTTTAAACATCCAACAAAGGATTGAAACTGTCTTAAAAGGCTATAACATACAAACAAAGCATCGAGATGGTACCGGCGTCTAGCATACAAGATCTAAGACTGAACCGAGAATGTGCTATCAATCAAACGCCAAAGAAGTGGGTGAGTGGAATTATTTCCGTTCTGCTGTACGTTAACCATTAATAGCACTGGTTTGCGTCGTTGGAAGTGTTCATGTTTTTTCCCTTCATTATGCTTGGAAATCGATATCATAATTTATTTTAATAGCCACAAGAGTTTATCACGAAATTATAATTCTAATAGTTCTTGGTTGTATACATTTTGTCATGGAAAATAATAACCTAAATATAAACTATAATTTTAGTACCATTCTGATTGCTTATAGGTATACTAAAATGACGTCTCTCTGTCTCCATTTGAGCAGCATCACACCGCAAAGTGAAACTTTTAATGTAGACTGCCTTCACTCCTCAGGTGTATGCTGCCTCACAGAGCTTGTGCCAGTCCTTCGCCATGCATTCGACAGTCGAGTACGTTGATATGCCCCTTATCTATGGAGAGGCAAGATTGAATGCACAACTAACTTAGCATCTATACCGGGAGAGACATCCAAATGGACGACAATCAACAGCAAACACTTTCCGGAATGTCAAAGACTCATAAAACATCGTCATTTTCAAGGATGCCTCCTGTTGGACACGCACCAGCGACATCTGGTGTTAATGCGGGAACTGTTTTGAATGCCATCGTGAACAATGCGCATCTACACCAAAAACTCCACGGGAGAGATTTCAAAGCTCGAGTGAACTTCTTGGATGCTAGGCCAAGTGGCAAATAATAAGAAATTCGTATCCAGCATTCTGTTTTCTGATGAATTGGGATTCCACAACAATGGATCCGGAAATCGCCATAATATGCATTATTGAAGTGTTGATTAATCCCCACTCGGTTAAGAGAGACAGCATTCCAAGTGCGGTAAATCTTGGATGACCACTTTATTGTACCATTTTACCTCGAGAAGCATCTAACAGGAGCACGGTAACTGCAACTTCTCCGTAATGGGAGTCGATCCTGATGGTGTAGTGGTTACCATACTAGCCTTCTAAACCCAAGATCGCAGGTTCTATCCCGGCCAGGACCGATCGATGCTTTCGGCGTAAAACCCCTCAGTATGGCTTCCTTCGGAAGGGAAGTAAAGCCGTGGGTCTCGTGTCGTACATTTACGGCACGACAAAGAACTTGAAGCCTAAAAAAGGGGCCTCTGAGCAAAATTTATCGGCCGTTTCACGCCCTGCACTGAATGGGACGCTGATGATCTGAGATGTTAAAGAGCGTCCGTAAATAAACCTAATTAAAAAAAATAAAAAACCGTAACAAGCTTCCGCTGTTACTAGAGAATGTACCACTGGAGGAACGAATAACGATATGGTTCCAAAACGATGGTACTCCACCGCACGGGTTAAGGATCGTCTGCAATCATCTAAATGCATGACATCCTGTCATGGATAGGAAGACAAAGACCAGTCTCCTGGCCAGCCAGATCACCTGATCTAACGCCTCTTGAATTCTTCCTCTGGGGTTATTTAAAGCAATAAGTTTATACAGAGAAACCAGAAGATCCAGAGAGCCTTAGCCAATGTATTACTGTGGCCTGTACCTCCATTACACCTGCCATGTTACACCGAGACAGAATTTTCATGCAACAATGTGCTCAGGTGTGCATTAACCAAGAAGGTTGTCAGTTCAAGCAGTTTGTTAGAAAAGTCTTGTCCGGGTAGTGTATTCACCGGCAATTTCAATCAAGTAGAACTCTGCTAAACAAAATATCTTTTCAAGGCCATAATAACATACATATGCGAAATGATATTAATAACAAAATACTTTGCTTTACAGTGCACCAAAAAACCAAAATTGTAACTCTACTATTGCAACTTCCATGCTAAATGTAATTTCCTTATTGTCTTGGGTCAAATGTGTATAATTCTTATCCATCTTCATCAATTGTACCTATGTAGCCTTTAAACACTTACCTGCATGTAGTTTATCAGCAATGAAGAAAAACTAAACTATAATGAAATATTAAATTCAAATGAAAAGAAAAATAATTGGACATTAAAACATTGTGAAGAATGTTAAACATAATATTAGTTTACACCAAGACAGTTTATGAACATTACAACACAGCCGATTCTAACCATCTTCTACAGACAGATTTTGTACCTACCACACTTTTGTTCCAACTAAACTATTTAAAGCAGAATGATTTGACTGTCAAGTTAACATGATATGAAGTATTCGCTTGTCACAGTGTACATTTTCAGTTGTGCAAACGTTTCGTTGGCGCCAGCTGTCTACGAGTGCATTAAAAGCGATACTATAATTCTGCCATGGTATTAGTAATTCCGCTAAGTGTGCAACAAAAGATATCCGTATTACACAATTTGCGTATATATTACGGAACGATGTTTCCCTGTTTGAATGTAAATTGTGAATTATATAAGACTGCAAAATTAGGGGCAGCTGACTCATCTGGCAAATCTCTTTTGAAATCTAAAACATGATATATTAATGTTTTCAATACAATATAAATCTCGTATTTTACATTTTTAGAATGCATCTTATACGTTACGCTTAGTCCTGCTATAACTTCTATAAGAAAGAATGTTCAAGTTACTTTTAATAACACTCTGTTAATATCAATATTTGCATTTGGTATTAAGCCATAACTTTCAGCAAATAAATGGAAGATTTGGCATATTGTTATTAGAACACAAAGTTTTTAAGCTCCTAAAAGGATTCAAAGAGACAGCGGACATTTGGGTGTAAAATTACCATGAAAAGGCTACCAAATGACATGAAAGATCGATGCTTGACAGGTCATCTAATTGCATTTTTTAAAGCAAATTTTACACAAACACTCAGAATCAGAATCAGAGAACGATGTCACTAGATGGGAGAAAATACATCTACTCTATCAAAGGGTCATCTGGTTTTCATTACAGTTTAACTTCTATGGGAAGAGAACCTATGTTATTCAACATGTACTGATTTTCATAGACAATAAAGCTACTCTTAGTGCACTTAATGTCATCAATTCTAGAATTGTATGGACATTTCTCCAAGGTCTAATCAATGTTTCCACAAAGAATTAATTAGAATTATGTTGGGTGCTTGTACATCGCGGCATAGAAGCTGCAGACAAACTGGCAAAGGAAGGAACTAAGATTGCCTTCATAGGACCAGAACTTCTTGGACATAAACAAAAAAAACTGCTAGAACTGCAATACACCAATGAACCAAGAACATTAGATACAATCCGGACCAATTTCTTGAATCCAAACACCCGAAAAATGTTCCTGAATCAATTATTCCTAACCCGAATCCAGTCACGAACGAACATTTTCTCGAAAGCACATTTTTCAAAAGCCATCCCCTAGATAATTTATCAGTCACTAATTAAAAATAGTTAAAATATTTGTATACTTTTATATAGAAGATTAGTGTTTAACGCCCGTTTTTACTACTGAGGCACCATTTTAAGGAACGAAACGTTCCAGGTCCACGTTTACGGTACCTCCCCGGCATT
Source organism: Metallyticus violacea (assembly GCA_030762175.1). Taxonomy (NCBI): domain Eukaryota; kingdom Metazoa; phylum Arthropoda; class Insecta; order Mantodea; family Metallyticidae; genus Metallyticus; species Metallyticus violacea. The sequence goes on along the minus strand of CM060846.1, from coordinate 182,784,015 downwards.
TGCCATTTATGAGGACTGAGGAAAACCTGAAAAAACAACCTCAGTCAGGGAGGACGGTCCTGGTAGAAATTGAACCCCAGACCTACCGCTCACGAATCCGCGCCTTAACGACCTCGGACGCCAGTGGCGGTTTTATATAAAAGCATAAGATGAACATTACAATATTTATATAGACGCATAAGATAAACCTTGTATTGGTGTAGCGATGCATTTTTAAATTATAAACTTAAAAAGCAAAGTAAACGTGACACAGTCTTAAAATAATCAAAATTGACAATGACTCGACTATATAACATATGGGAAATGAGGGCCAAATTAATTATTGAACGGATATATTTTTATAAAGTAAAAAATGGAACGGAAGAAAACATTTTAGGAATGTACATTTTCGAAATGATAGTTTCCAGATAGGGCATTAGTCACTAATTAAAAACACTGCTGAAATGATTTATGTGCATATATATATATATATATATATATATATATATATATATATAGTGTTGATGTATAAGTATTTGGAAATTGTGAACTTAGAACTTAACTAGTAAACATGATACAACCCCACTCAGTAAAACTAGATAATAAATGACAATCTCACGAATAATGTTAGTGAGGGCTGGCACAGCAAATTCTAACTATAAGCATCATTCAAGTAAGCAATGAAAGGAAACAAAGTGACACACAGGCTATGGTAGCAGAGATGCGGCTGAGCAGAAATATACATACACAGCCTAAACGCAGTGTGTATCAATTCAAAACTGCATACAGACAATAAGTGTACAGGACAATGATTATAAAGAGGAAACAGAATACTAGACTGTGTGTAACTCATTGGATACAATTTATCATTATAGATATTCTTTTTTTAATAAAATCAATAATATATGACGTGAAAGTACTGAACAGTAATTTGCTTTTGATATTTTATTATTATTTTTTAATTTCGGGAAAGTTCATTCGCGAATTCTATTCGTGAGAAAGTCTGTCGAGACAATGTGCATTTGGGAAAATGTACGGGGATACGTCAGATAAGATGGAGCAATTTCCCCGGTCAGGAGCTGGGTAAAATTCTTATTAATTTATTCTATAGCAACCTGACTAAGGACTCACTAAGTAGAAGTAGGAATCAATAGAGAGAAGCTATTTAAACGATGACTGGACATTGGCGATACCAGAAACATCTACGGACAATTGAACTCTGTAATGGAAATTCCACATCCCGTGTATGTGAATAGCTGATGAGACTACAAAACACCTCTTGCTATAGTGAAAAACAAAGCACATTTTACTAGGATATAAACCTTTAGATGTAATTCCAAAACTTGTAGAAAATATTCTAGAACTCGCAATAGCTCTATATGTGAAAATACAAACAATCAACATGAAAGTCGGTAGTTTAAACTTAAAATAAAAGAAAAATGTCCAAATCTCAATTTCCGAAAGCATTTAATAGCTGTTTGACTAAAAAATAGTATTTTGAGTATAGCAATGTCTTAAGATGACTACTCGTGGTGGCAGATCGATTATTTGTTAAGCACAAAATTATAAGGATTAATTACAGTGTTTATTGAAAGCTTATCCTTTAGGAAAATGTCTTCCTTAAAGCGTTCTTTATTTCAATCAATTGTGAGATTTCTGTACAAAAGCAGTATAAATTAAACTCTCGAAACTTTCTCTCACTTAGTGCTATGGCACTCTTACGCCACTGAGAGACGGAAACAAGCCTATCATCTTCTTCTGCTTCTCACAAAGTGGGTAAATTAAATCCTACGTGTGTAACGTGGTTCACGTATAGCGGCCGTTCAAATTACTTAATTCTGCAAGTGGTACCCCCGATGGTGGGAAGACGCGAGTCCGCCATTTACGTAAGTAACTACGCGTCAGTCACAAACCCAGCAAAGGAAAGCTTTCGCTTGGTAATTAATTCCGTCAACTTTCACGCTGATAAGAGAGAGGCGCTCGCTCACGGACACAGCAGTGCTATGCAAAATCTACTTAATTTCTAAAGCAAAGCGCTCAGAAACGTATTTGTGACCTATTTTGAATACATATAACATATGGAAAAAGAGACACCACATCATAATTGAATGGATATATTTGTTATAAAAGTAAATATGTAAAGGAAGGAAAAACTTTCCGTATGTACACTGCCGAAAGGTGAGTCTCCAGATAATATGTTAGTCAGTAATTAAAAACATTGCTAAAAAGATTCATGTACGTTTATATGTAAATAGGCATGAGATATATGCGTTTAAAGCATGCGACATATTGATAAATGTTGTAATGGGCACTTTAGGCATCAAATTAGCAATCATCCACGCGATTTTCCAGAAGGTTGCGCGAGTTTTCAGGGAAAAAATCAATGTGCTATACTTTCAAACTTTGTATACTAAACCATATCCTGATATATTCTGCACTAAAGCTATGTCACAAAACTGTTTATAAGGTATGTAATACTAAGAACGTATATTTATGATTTTTCAATTGAATGAATCACCCTTGCAATGCTGTTAACAAAATTGTTCTGGAACATGTGTAACTGACAGTAAGAATTGTTTTAGTTAATAACATAAGGTCGGTGATGATGACATGGCGGTAGATTGTAAAATGTATTGTTCCATTTAGTATGTTCGCATGTTTAATGTGGCGTTAGAAGGGATTACAAAAACAAATATACGCCTCCATTTTTTGTTATGTGGATTCATTAACGAGCAATGATTATCCCAGGGACAATAAATGTAATCGCAAATATAAAACAAACTGTTTTCTTTTATATTCTATTCTTAAAATTCAGATTCATTTATATTTCATGGGATCCTTGTGCAGCATATATGCTGTAGAACGTGAAATAAGTCAAGTTGTACAAAGTTATGATATCTATATGTGACTATATGCATTTTATTTTCTAATATATTTGTGAGTATTTTAATGTTTTTATGGCAAAATGGAGAATGAAAAATGTTTGAAGTATATAA